>OY856412.1:1129974743-1130094743 GCA_963693085.1 Alisma plantago-aquatica | reverse complement strand
TTCAATGATACCCTCCCTTTCCAATTTTCTTTCCTTTATTCAACTATTACTTAGTTCTATGGTTTGCAATATGTGTATTATTCTCCTTTATTTATATCACATTCAAAATATCATGATTTGTTATAAAGTCTTATAAGAGTTAACATTCTTCCAGTAAGACTTTATGTACCCTCCTACTTAGGTTCTTTATAGACTAGGTCATTACGTCTTATCTCTAGGTTCCTAAAAGTTTCTAGGGTTTCTCCTTATAAGAGAAGCACACATTATAAAAAACAAGTTTCACATATGTTTTTTTTTGTAAATCTCAAATTGACACTTAAGATGATTTAGTTAGAAAAGGGTGACTTAACCCTAATTTCCCTTGAAACCTATCTTAGATGAGGAGAGAAAAAAAATTTAAGGATTTAGAAAAAGCATGATTACAATTGAAAATAATAGAGATGAGAAAGAGATGAATTTCATATGAGAAGACCTTGAGGTATGTTATTTTGTGAGCATCCTAAACTTTGGTCAGGTAGGGTATGCAATTTAGCATGAGTGTCCTTTTAAACTAATTAGTGGTGTGGTGGAAAATATTGCTAGCCCTCAGGTGGTGATCCAACCTAGACAACATCACCTCTCTAAGATACACTAAAAAAATCACTTACGATTTTATAGAGTTTTTAAAATTCAATAATTATTTATATCTATTTAATCAAATATTTATTTGATACCATGTAATCGACTATAGTTTATAATAGAACTTCAAATTTGTTTCCTATCCTTGAGGTGAATCAAAATCATCATCCTTCAAAGGTCCCAAGTGTATTCTAAAATGTCGACAACAAACACATGGGCTAGCATAAAACTTGCTCTGTATACCTGTGCAACCGACATGTCTGCATATAATTAGAACAAGGTTTTTTGAAGTAACAATTCCAATTCCAATAAGTGCATGTAATGAACTTCACTATTTCAACATTATTTTAAACTTTAACTTAGATTTTTCACTAGTGTACTGGTGTATGTTACCACAAGGGACTCTTTCATTTTCTTGGTGTTCCATTCTAAAATTAATCTAAAAGTCACTATGATGGTTATTGATCTTCTTAAATACCAGTCTCAAAAACTTGGGAGCACCTTGTTGCCGATAATATCATTGTGATAATCTAGTTAATGGGTTTGATCATTATTTATAATACATGTTACACATAGGATCCTAATACTTTCATTTTCTAAAGAAACTGATTCATTAGTATGAAAGATTATAACTCTAGAAAAATTATGTGAAACTAGTGCATGATTAAGGTGTTATTATACATTATAGTTTTGGTGAAAAGATACTCAAGAATGACAAAGTTATGGATTTTAGTCTACTCAAAGATTTCATATCTATTCACATAATCAACAAGCATATCAATATGCAAGAATAACAATCATAGAAGTTTTAGTAAACTTATTTATAAACCCTATGTATGGTTTCAGGTTGACTAAGGGTACCCAATTCCTTATTTTGGATACACCTAGGTTTGAGTTCAAATTCTAGGGTTTTCACACATTAAGTCTCTTCTTTGAAACCTTGTACATCCAAGTACTCAAACCAAGTTGTATTCCTTAAATTAGTATTGCTAAACTAAGAAAACGTCCATGGAAAATTGGATTTAGTTAACCTAAAATATTTTTTATCAACATATTCTTTCATTATCAAAATAGTCTAGTGAGAAGATAAAACACTCATATGGTCTATAATTATTGGCAAATATGATCACTTTACACTGAAGTTAAACATCCTTAATATGCTCTATGTCAATGTTACAATTATCATCATCAAATAACCAGATCTAAATTAGGTTTCAAAATATGGCACAGCTCATCAGAGTTATGAAAAATATTGGATTTGAGACCATAGGGTGATAATCATCAAGGATAGGTTATTGCCCAATTTCAATTAAATGAAGCAGATGTTATTTTTGGATAACCTAGAAAAAATGGATTTGGTTCTTGTATTTGTAATGAATTCTATGGGTTTATTTGATAAAAGATGACTATTTATTTGTATAGGTTGGAAAATCCTAGAATTTTATACAGTTTTTAGAAGATTTTCTTAAAAAAGAGTAATAACACTTGTTGATCTAGTGGACTAGTGGCTTAAGACTAGGCGACATTATGCAAAATGAAACCAAATTCATCGTTCAGGATGCAGATGACCACTTAGGTTTCATATGGATTGGGACCGTCTTGTTGGGCCTTTGTCTCTGGTTGGGTTGGGACTGACCTAGGCCCTAAGCATGCCCCTAGTGGTATGGTCTTAGGATGACCATGATGGGGAGGCTAATGACGCATGTTTCCTCTACCTCGTGTATCATGAAGCACCATTGTTCAATGGAGGCTTCACGGAGGAGGAAAGGGAGAAGGAAGGGAGGGATCCAGGTTGCATGGGAACTGACTAGTTGACTCTTGATTTCTTCCCAGAGGTAAAAGGTGACATTAGAATGGGCCAAGATTGCTTGAGGATAAAACAATCAAACAAGGGGTTGTGGTGGCACCTACCAAGAGAAACTACAATAAGATGAGATATAGGGACATGCAATCCCATAATTGGCTATGGAAAGGGTTAGAATGATCAGCAATGAGATATCCGATCTAAATGAGTTCATTTTATATCTTGGGGAGGGATCATTTAAGGTTTATATGATAGGGTCTTATCAAAGTCTGAGGTATAGGAATTAATAGTTTCATTATTTGTGGTCAAGGAACTACTTTCCATTAGTCCATCCATAGTTGGGGTCAGATTGGTGGAGACAACTCAATTGATTTTTCATAGTAATATACTTAATGTAGAGAGAGAGCGAGAGATAGTCAAGGATAGAGTGAGGATATTGGGATCCTTTTCTTATCTATGGAGAGGTTGAAGACATCCTCTTGATTGTTGATCCAATATCAAGGGCTTGATGAGGTTGCCATAGGAAAGGTTGCTAGATCTTGGTTCACATAATGGTTGTGTTAGAAATTAATGCATTGAATGTACTATAGACTTATCAAAGATGATTTCTTCCTTTAAATAAAGCACACAAACTTTAGAAAGTTCCTTAGGCCACCAAGAATGTCTAAATGACTTGAAATTTAGGGAATTCCTTTTTCTCCCTTTCTTCTTGCTATATCGAGAAGTTGGAGACAAAATACAAACCTTCTATTAGTACAAGATAATGGTCTCAAAACCACATGGTGTCACTTTATGTTCAAAAAAAATTTATGACTTTACAAGGATGTTTTATGGACAATAAGAACACACACAATTGGTTATTATACCATTGAGGCATACATTCTTGAATTATCATCCCAAAGGACATAAAAGCAAGATTGAAGTATACATTATTAATTAGGATAGTATATTTAGTGATATTATTCAATTAAAACTTCTACAAAGAAGAGAGTAAAAGTCCTCACATATGTAAATATAATGTATATTATGAATAAAACCTTGAATAACATAAAAATGCATCCTCCTATGTTTGCTAGAATATTGTTTCATTGTAATAATGACGTCTAACATAAGTAACATACCCTAGCTACATGTTAGGGCACATTGTGACCCACCTTTTTTTCAAGTTAGAGGATGTTGTGAACCACACTTTCTTCATGTGAGAGGATGCTCTAGAATACCCTTTATTCATTAGAAAGGACGTTGTGACTCACTCTTACTTCATGTGAGTGGACAATGCGAGACACCCTTTCTTCAGGTGAGGAGATGATGTGAACCACCTTGATTTTATATTGAGGGATGTTGTGGTATATGATTTTTATCCCAAAGTAAATAGTATGGAATTGATGTGATTTTAGATGTTTCTTTTGAGTAAATAATTAATTAAATTATATATGACCATAATATTGGTACCACTTTTATTTCAAAATACTTTGTAATTTTATGACCAAGTACTCAACATTATTTTTAATGATGTTTATATGCTTATATGATTTTACATAACAAATAATAAGAATGTAGGTCAAGAGGTAAGAAATGACGAGAGCAGTTGTATAGGTGCAAATCTATAGTAGATCCTAGTGGTTATGGACATATACCAATAAAAATTTATCATAATAAAGATGTAATTTTATTTTATGACAAGTTATGTATAGTACAATATATGTGCACTAATATGTTATAGTGAATCTAATATTTTCCCATGTGCATATGTCTTAATGTTTATATGATTCATAAAATAATAGATAACATTTTTTATTTTTGATTCTTAGTCCCCTAGGATTGCAGATGAAAAATATAGGATATTACAACAAGGCCTGTAACTCATGGGCCCACTGCTGAAGTCCCAGTAGAGTTTCAAGAATGATGATTGCCCCCTTAGACCACAAATAGTCTTAACTATGCGCTTTGCCCTCACTCATGCACAAGCCATGATAAACTTCATGACTAGTCACCCAACCTAGTACTACTCTGGGTTGATCATGCTTTATTACATAGTTATTTAGTGATGGGATCCCTAAGAAGGAAGTACACCTTGGTGATATGGGTAATTCAATCATTCCTTTTAATATAAGACTCAAATCCTAGGATGTTACAATCTCCCTCACTTAGACTCTTGACATCCTCATCAAGGATCAACTATACGACCTCATAATATCTTCCCTATTTCAGTGCAGACCCAAAATGACCCATGGACACCCATCTCCCTTCCACGGCTACCAGCGCAAGGGCGGATCCATCTCTACTTAGTAGATAGCCCTTTTCAACTTGCATCAAACACACAGGTTAAGATTGGCATGCCACATGTCTATGTGTGCCCCACCATAAGATGGGAATTGGCTCTAATACCAATTGTAACACATGCACCTACTGGCCAAGGCTTAGTAGAGTTTTAGGAATGATGATTGGTCCCATAGACTACCACTAGCCTTAACTGTGCACTTTGTCCTCACTCACACACAAGCCAGGATAAACTTCCCGATTGATCACCCATCCTAGTACTACTCTAGGCTTAGCACACTTAACCACAAAGTTCTTTAGTGACTGGCTCCCTAAAAATGAGGTGTAGTTTGGTGATATGGATAGTCTAATCATTCATTTTAAGATCATTTTATCTAGGGTCTCAAATTCTAGGACGTTACAAAGCTCAAATCATTGTCTTTAGCAGTAACAAGTCACAAATCACTACATTACGGAACATAAAAGCTCAACTTACCATTCTTAGCCAAAACAAAGCCCAACCCATATAGGGTTTCATATCTACACATTATCCTAAATTTATATTCTCATTTCATAAACAAAATGCCATTATAAGTTTCGAATGAAAACACACAAGCATGTGAAATAAGAGCATATTTATGTATGAATAAAATACCTTTTATTATCAAACATAATTCCAACAAAGGTACAACATCATAACAATGATATAAAATGGAAGTGAGTGGATTACCCTCTACATCTAAGATTAGCTAGTATATCGTTCTCCACAAGTATTCACCCATTTTTTGGTATATTCAAATAATTTTATTAAATTATAATAGTCTGAATATTCTTGCAATTGTTATGTTTTAGTATTTTGAACATTTTAGTTTAGCATACTTCATCATATTCCCATGTGAAAAAGTTATGTTAGTGTGTGGCATTAGGTTTATTGCTTTTATTTGATTGAGTAAGGAATGTATCCCCTCTGGGGTCTCACTTGGTTTGACTATATCAACTTGGTCTCTCATAACTTCCTTAGGATCCTTACCTTATGGGGAAACTCCCTAGGTGAAATTCTTACCCTACAGTGTTAGTATGGAAGAAGGACATAGAATATGATGATGTATCCATAAGTGACTTGAGTAGTTAACCATAAAGTGATGTGACCCTATGTGCTCATATCATACAAGGTAGGTTGGGTGTCGATATAGACCTTGTAATGTTATGAGATTTTTCATTAGGGTGAATTAGGATGAGGTTGACAAAGTAGTAGATAAGGAGATGTTATATAAAATATTCATGAGATCATTTTCTCTATTGATTTGGGGTCCATATATTGATTTTAATTTTATAATTTCCATAATCAAACTTACTTTTCATTATTCTAATATATGCATAAAAGATTTCTGGATTTTATCAATGCTTTCTTGAACTAAACCACAATGAAGAGATGTATGATGTTTTCATAGAGAAAACTTATAATTAGTTAGCAAATAACTCGAACCCCAATTTGACAACAAAGTGATGACTGGGAAGATGTGTCGTGTACTAAATATTTAGTGGATCTACCTTCAACTCCTTTAGGTTGTGTGGAGTTGTAATCTAGTGACTTATTATATACTTATGTGAACTCTAGGGTTGTTTAGATATATGATAACTTAACTCTAGTTAGTTTAGATAGTCTAGTAGGAAGAATAACCTATGTACACCATAAATACTCCTAGTAATCACAACTAAAAGATGTATATACATAACCTAATATCCTTAGAGTTGTTTAGCATGACTTATTAGTTTATAAATATGATGGGTTGAAGATTAATTGGTTGGTAGTGTATGGATTGTTAGCCTTTGAGAAATAAGTCATCTTTGGGTGGGGTGTCGTAGTATACTGAAACTAGATTCCCTATCCCTGGAATACCTAATCTCAGGAATAGATACCTTTCAACATGGTTTAGGAGAGAACCCCCAAATGTGGTGTACATTATACCCTCTTTGACCTTAATATAATGTCGATAAGATTAGTACTTAGATGAGTAGTATTAATAGATAAACAATAGTTGAACTTTTTTCATATTAACCCTTGACTCACTTGATGTAAATAATTGTTACACCCAAGATGGGAAAGTCACTAATAAAGTGTATAATGTAATTTGAAGAATATCAATATATTAATTTCTCATAATCCTCACTAAAGAAATTAATACAACTAAGAGTGACCATGACAAGATCAAACTTATCCACATATATGGGCATGACACAAGCACCCTAATAGGCATAGAAAGAAATATTCATATTAGTGGATAACTAGGTTGTTATTAATTGAATGATTATATTTTTTAAAAGACTTAAAAGGGGAAGTTTAGTAAATAATGATAACGTTGTAAATAGAGATTAAGAAAGGTTTATCATCAGAAGATATCAGTAAAATAAACTACTTTCAAGAATATTGTATAAATATCTTGATTAGAGTAACGTATGAATATATTGGAATGTCACTAACCTAACAATATATCTAATTCAAATAATGGGTTTACTATTGTTTAAAAGAAGTTGAATGTTTCCTTGTCAATAATAATGATGTAAACATATTAGTAGTAAACAAAGTAACAATATATATTAGTGAGTTCTTGTTTTTGGCTTATTTGAAATAAAATAAAACTAATTATACTAAAATGGAAAGATGAATATATTAATTATGATAAATGGAAAATAGGTTTTGGGGAAACTATTTTCTGGGAATCTAAACCCAACACAAATCAATTCTGAAAATTTTGTAGTCATATATCCATTGAAAAATATATATATGGAGATAATCGTATTAAACTCAAAATTGTTCAATTAATAGATGAAGGGTCTAAAGTGAAGAATAGTATTGCAAAATTAGATTTTACATACCAATATTTCTCTAGTTTCTAAATTATTTAACCCTTTCTAATAAACAAGTAAAGGAGTTATGTAGTTTTTTTAACATAATTAAATCCTAAATGATAAATAAATCAAATAAATTGATTGATCCAACTATAGTCTCACACATTAATCTACAATGCCACATTTTAGTTGTTTTTCTCATGTACACTTGGCAGTCTTATGGTACTATTTTATTCTTTCCTTTTCTCTAATATGATCAAATGACATATGACTCTTCTCCTACCTCTAATTGGAGGAGAGTTTGCATACCGCATTGCTTGCATTCTTTCTCCTATTGTATCAAAGTCTCCTTCCAAGCTTTTCATGAGATTCTTTCAGCTTCAGATCTTGATTGTCAGACTAATCCATACCTAATTTTCCAAGGTTTATTCATCCAAATTGAATCTTTAATCCAATAGACATTCCCTTTGTCATCCTCCTCGAGACCCCCATTTTAACCCCTACGAAACAAAAGGATTCCTTAGCATTACAAGCTCTTATAAACCTTGTTTTATCTTCCAATTTTTCCTTTGAAACATTCTTTCCCAGTAGCCAACTTCACCATCTTCCACGACCCATATTATTAGACTGTAGTGCATCTTGGTTTAGATGATGAGGATGGAATGATCATGTGGGGTCCCTAAGGCTATCAGAGCGGTTGAATTCTTATGACATGGTGTCTAATACTCTCCACCATCATGAATTGGGAATGTATCATAAGAGTCATAGTTTGACTCTTAAGAAATAATAACGAATTCTTGTAGGCTATCACAAAATTGGGATTTGGGAACTAGTGGTGTTCCTTATATCTACTTTCCCATGAGAAAATGATAATCAATTTCTATGTATTTCATTTTGGTAAAAATGATACGGTTATGGTATTTTGGATTTTCCTTGAGATTATCACAATAGATTGTATGTAATTGTAGAACAATGATATGTATAAATTGAATCAGGTAGGATAAATAAGTAATCGTATCTATAGTATACGCAAATGATTTATACTTGGCTTCTCAGTTGGAAAGAGGTCATGGTTGATTGCTTCTTAGCATTCTAAGAAATACATGTGTGCCTCAGTACAATACTAAAGCCATTAACTGACCTTTGTGTAGTAGGACACACTACCCATTGTGAATCAATAAAGTTAGCTATGTTGAGGGAAGAAGGTCTAATATGAATACCAAGAGATGGTGCCTTTTAGATTTCCCAAGATCCTATTGATAAGAAAAATGATTCACGATGGGAGATTCTAATAACCAAAATTTTTTGTTGACAATTTAGGTTATTATATTAGGTCATGCAATGGTATGTATTGATGATTCACTACTAATGTATAATACATAGTAGCATCATGTATTGAGAAATATTTACAAAACTTATTGAAGTTTAGGGATATAAGTAGAACATGGTTTGTAGTCAGTCATATCATTTTTGTGACTATCAGGAATGATTTTTTCTTGTCTTAGAAAGAGACTACTAGCATGAATAAATACCTAAGTTAGCAGAAAGCAGTTAGGCTTTACCAAATCTTGTAAGTTGTATCCACTACTAATTCATTTTGAAATTTTACTAAGAAAGAAGAATTATTGCATGTAATAATGATATCATCACATATAGAAATAGTTAGAAAATAATAACTTCATTGACAAAGACAAATAGATGTAGGATATGTAGTATTGCGTGTAAAGACATATCTAAACAAGTAATGACTCAATTTGTTAAGCAATACATGTTGATCCTATTTAAGTCCATATAAGGACTTGTGGAGTTGACACACATAATTAGATGGGTGGAATTTACAAAGTCAGTTGGTTGTTCCATATAGACAAATTCAAGTAATATCAATTCAAGAAAGCATTGCAAATGTCACTTTGATAATTATCATTTGAAACTATTAGAAGTTGTAAAAACCAACACTGTTTAGAAAATTAGACAACATGAATGGAATATTCAATACAATCAATACATTCACCCCGATTGTATCTTTTAGCTACTATTGTTGCTTTCAATCATTCGAGGAATATGTCATTCCTTAGTTTGGTTTTAAAAACCAATTTGGACCCAATTATGTTAGTATGAAAGGGTATAGGTACCACAATCCACGTTTTATTAGTATGCAAGGTGTTATCTTTTGAGTCATGGAATCCAACCATTGTGAATCTTTAAGAGCACCATTAATGGAATTAAGTAAATTATTGAAATATATGCAATCAAAAGAAGTTTGTATTGCGTTTTCCAACTCCTCGTTTCCCACAAGCCATCATAAGGTGACTATTAGTATTTGGCCTTGAAACATTGTAAAGTGACATATATCCATGTTGATTAGACCAAGCAATATCATTGTTGACTAATGCATCATGGTTAGTATATGATACTGGGTTATTGTGGTAAGAAGAGTCATTCAATCTAGTAAATAATTCAACATCAGAATTAAATTGGTAATATGTAAGATTTAAGTTACAAATTTGATCTTCATTGTTATGTAACACATTTGGTAACATTGATTCTAAATTTAATAAATAAATAAAATTATAACAAATATGAGATTTATTATCACTATCAGAATAATAGTCCATAGATATGTTACAATATTTTTCCTCTGAAAAGAAATCATGTTAGTACAAACTTAATATCATATCTATTTTAGATTATTTATCATTGTCAGTGGCATGCAAATCTGAAAAGGTTTTAAGTTCACCTAGAGCAAAAATTGAAGGAATGCATTCCTATGAACAAACTATTTGTTAGTTGAATATCACATGTCCAGAAAAATAGATGGAATTAGTGGAAACATGCAAGCATCCATGTCCCATCAAGGTTTCACAATAACCCAGAAAAACATGTGGCAATGACTTGTGCTCAAGATTCTATCCATTATAATATCTTAAGCAATGAAAACACAAACACGAAAGGACTTGAGAATTTCTAATTTTTTTATTTGTTGTATAACTTGATTTTAGGAGAAACCATTCCATAATTATATTGAAATCATTTGAGTAAAATCATACCTTTGAAGACAACTGGGGGTTTCAATAGAATTGAGTTCATATGTTCCCCCTCAATTGATGCTAATGAATTTCACATACTCCCCTTCAATTGATGTTATTTCTCTTGCATTGTCATGCCCCACCATGCTAAATGAGACTACTCAAATTCAGAATGTGTAACTGATTGCTAATTAATCTGATATCCAAATAAGAGGATAAATTAAAATCAATCAAACATCACCAATGGGTTCAAGGATAATTACATATAAGTCCAACTACCTACTATAACAACACATACCATATCAGATATTTACATATGTGTCCAGTGGACTCAGCCACAACCTATATACAAAAGATATGTTCCACATATATATGCCATATACAAACATTAGGATGCTACCAAAACTCAAGTCGATATACATATGATCTACAAAGCATCCCCTTTACCATACATGAGAGTATAGGGACGACTCTAGGACACTACTAACTACTAGCCTACCTTCTTCTCCCACTTCTCTCTGAAATGCTCTTCCTCACTTCTACAAAATTGATGACGTTGTTGATGATCAGCTAAAAAGATGTGGTGATCCACAAGGTGAGACCCATGACCCAGTGAGAGATATAACTCTCAACAATGATTATTCATTACAACAACTTATGTAATTAAGCATATTTACCAGATAAAATAGACTAAGAAAGTGAAATAGGTTAAGCATGATTAGCATAGTATATAGAGGAAAAAGTAAATCTATCACCATCTATACAGTTGATTTCTCTTACCACATAACTACTGAACAATATAAGTAACAAGGCAAGGGTTATCAAACAACGTGAATCGTGTTTAATCCTAAATAGATATCCTACACCATTGGATTATGTCCTTTATTAAGCCTTGGGGAGTTTGACGTGTACAAATCAAACTTCCAACTGACCACTACTAACTCCAAATCAATTCTATACAACATCTAGGAGAGCTAGAATCCTAAGATCTCATTTGTTCTCGGTCAGTAGAATTCAGTTGTAGCGACATATAAGGTCAAGTTGCAAACAGCCTCGTACACCTTTAGTGTATAGGTCACGACACTAGTAACCATGGTATACAAAACCTTGTCATATGAGGTACAACCGCATCTATCCTCAATCACATGTCATATACATATACCCGAGATATAACTACATCCATTATCCTGCTGAGGTATGACCCCAATCATCCTCAAAATCTTGGGATTGGGATGTCAAAGACATGTAGTCTCTTGCACCCTGCATATGCTCAACAATATATGACTTTGGGTTTTCCTTCAGGAATACCCATTTCCACATTTAGCAAATCCTGACACTAGAATGGTTCTACAACATAGGGCGCTACATGATTAGGGTTTCACTTGATTAGTTTATTTCAATTGGGTATTATTTTAACTACATCAATCAAGTTACATACAAATGCTAACATATTACTTCAAAAACATAGGTATGTTGCAACTCCAGAAGATATAAAATGCATGAGACATGTTTCTTATCACATCACCATAGAGTACCAATCCTTGTCACATCACGAAGAGTATTACACCTCCATTAGGGATCAAGACATGCCCAAAGATCAATAAGACCACCACATATCTCCTAAAACAACATCATTATCTTTCCACACCTTATAAAAGATTCAACAAGCCATCACCATACTTTTGATATACAAGTCCTGCATAAGATTGCATTTAAGAGCTATGTTGTTCACAAATAGCATAGAAGAATAACTATAATCATTGAGAAAGCATTCCTTCATTATATCAACATGTAAGGAAGATAAGTTTGATTAACCATCATCACCACTTAAGCACTTTAGGCTAGGCTCAACAAAGCAAGTTGAGCTAATATTACAAATCAACACTCTAAAACAACCATCAATTTGTATTCCATTGAGGGCAAAGGTAAGACTACAAAATCATGGACTAAAAATTGTTGATTTTAAATCATCAAATCCAAACAATTAGATCAGGTGTAGCAAGAATGAACCATTGAACCATAGACCGCACAAAAAACTATTGGATTCATGGAAAACAAGACCATTGAATCATATGCATAAATCACCACCATTGTATCATGAGAAGCCATAGGATTATGCACCTATAAATTTCATTGTTTGCTAACATCAGAAGCACCATTAGTTGTGGACTTCAGGTCCACCATCGGTCGTGTACATCTACCAAACCATCAACCAAGACCTAGTGAAACCATCGACCAAGGAAGCAGACACACCATCAGATGTGAACCATAAGGACCATCATCTATGGACACATGATCACCATCTGGTGTTATCACTAGGTGGACAGATATGTTCAAAACATCAAGTAAAACATTGATTGTTAGTGGGAGGAAAACCATCGATTGAGACCACTCATTATGTGCATCAAGTACATTAAAACTAGAGGAACATAACCATAAGTTATAGGAACAAGGAGGTCCATCAAAATAGCACTATGTTAAAAACCATTGTCTGGTGTAAGGAGCCAAACCATCGAGTTAAACAAAGGAATGAAAATCAGTTTAAAACCCTAAGTCATAACCATCATTTGTAACACTCAAGGGGCAATTGTTTCATGGACATGCAAAGAATAGAGATTCTACTTCCAAGAAGGAAGCGTGCATAAGGTGTAGAGGTACACCAAGGAAGGTTATCTACTCAAGATCTACCATCTATGTTCAAACCCTAGGCTAGGATAGCATCTTAACTACATTTTAGAGAAAAATCTTATACATGCAAGTTAAGAGTAAGCAATAAACATGGAGAAACTTATATAACTCACCTCAAAGATGATGAAGAAGGTCCCAATAGTAAGGTATCACAAAAAGAGAGAGAGAGAAGAAACCCTAGATTGAGCACTCCACACGTCCAAGCTAGTTCCTTCTCCAAGAACAAGCAAACCCTAGGTCAAGGAAGTAATAAAGAAGGTGTTCTTCAAGCTCTAACACATGCTCCACCAAGAAACACCATGGATCTGACCAACAAGGAATATAGAAAAGCTAGGATGTCAAGGATAGTGATGGGAAAGAGGCAGATATTACCTTCTTAGGTCAAGAAACAAGGTAAGGAAGTTCCACACGACCAAGAAGAGGGTAGATCCAAACCCTAAGTGCACTTGCAAGAAAGATTGAGAAAGCTTCTTATAACTTGAGCTCCTTCTTCTCCACTAGGCAAGAGGGACAAGATCCCAGCAAGGAAGACAAAGAGGGTGAGGTAGGTGTGTAAAGATCTCATTTTCATGCAAGGAGGGAGGTATATAAAGCTTAGGGTGAAAGAGAAAAGATGGTAGAGTTGTCAAGCCATGCATATCATGTGTCCCATGGTTGAAACATCTCTTATATGCACAAATAGGTTGTGCAACGGTTGTTGAAGCTAGGTTGACCATCATATATCAACCCAAGATGAGCCATCAACCTCTAATGATAGGTCGCCCATCAGTTGCTACCTTCCCTTGGTCACCAAGCAAAACCCAAGTGTCACCATCGGTTGGTACACTACACAAGCTAAACCATCGACCTAGGTGCCTCAAAAGGGAAAACCATCAACCTTCAAGCATCAAGAGACCACCATCGGATACCACCAAATAGAGGTGGACCATCAGATTTGATCATCCAATGGATAGACTATCGAGTTAGGGCATCTATGTGAGGAAACTCTAATCTCAACACAAGGCTAGATGTCACCACTAAACCAAAGTACAAAAATGTTCCCTAAGGTACAATTATATCAAGCATGAGATGAAAAACTGAGAGAAACAAAAAACATGTGAAAATTTAAAAGAAAATCCCTAGATATAAGTAAATTGTATAAAATCCCAAAACAAGCATGTATATAGCAAAACTTACCCAAACAATGTCCAAACTGGACCAAACTTCAAATGTTACTTTGTCACATGATAGAAAAGCACATCATAGGGTTTGCTTAAGGTCTTAAGCATCAAATTAAGTTAATTAAGCATGTTTTTACATAAATATAGGTCATGGGTATTACAACTATAAACTCCTAATAGGGATTTCACCCTCAAAATCCTATGCAAGCAAAGATAAGTACTTCGTATGTATCTTGTCCTATAACTCCCATGTGGCCTCCTCCACAACATGGTGATGCCACAAACCCCCAATAAATCTATATCCTTCTTCCTCGCTTCTATACACACTTATCTAGGATCAATACATGACCCTCAACATAAGACACAACCTCCTCCAACCAAACCTCCACTGGTTGTAACGTCTTCTCAGTATCAGGGTGACACTTCCTCAACATGGAGACAAGAAAGATAGTGTGCAACTGGTGAAACTCTGGCAATAACTCCAACTTGTATGCCACCTTCCCAACACATGCCATTATAGGGTATGGTCCCATAAACCTGGGATCCAACTTAACCTTCTTACTAAACCTCAACACACCCTTCTAAGGGGTAACCTTGAGATACATGAAGTCTCCAACTTGAACTTCCAAAGATCTGTGACTGTTATCGACATACAACTTCTATATATCTTGGACTTCCTTCAACTATTATTGTATCACCTTGATCTTCTCTATAGCCTAATGTACTAGCTCAGATCCCAAAAGCGGATACTCACTTGTCTTATACCAACAAAAAGGTGAATGATAATGCCTTTCACAAAAGGCTTTGTACGACACCATGTCTATGCTTCTATAATAATTGTTGTTGTAGGTGATCTCAATCAAGCTAAGGTGTACATCCCAACTGCCCAAAAACTATAGAACACATTCCCTCAACAGATCCTCCAATGTATGAATGGTCCTTTTTGACGTACCATCTATATTTGGGTGAAAAGTTGTGCTAAAATGAAACTGTGTCCCCATAGTTGTATGTAGACATTCCCAAAAATGACTCATAAACTAAGGACCTCTGTCAGATACTATTGTAACCAGAATATTGGCAAACTGACTATCTCATAAACATATATCTACGCCAACTTGTCTGCTATATATTGGTGATGACAAGAAGAAACTGAGATGACTTGGTCAACCTATGAACTATCACCCAAATGGAAACACAACCTTTGGCTGTCCTAGGAAGACCAACCACAAAGTCCATGGTTATATGATCCCATTTCCAGTGTGGTTTTGGCAAAGGTTGTAAAGTTCCTTCAGGCTTTTGATACTCCACTTTGACTTGCTGACAAATTGATACTTAGAAATGAACTCTGCCACATTATGCTTCAGGCCTGGCCACCAGTACAAATCCTTTAGATTATGGTACATCTTGGTATATTAAGGATGCATCTTGTACATTGAGGAATGAGCTTCCTCAAATACCATCTTCCTTAGGCCATCGACATCTGAAACCATAGTTCTGTTGTGAAAACAAAATGTACCATCATTTGTCTCATGGAATCCATCATGCTTCTTGCTACCAAACTCTGATCATATATTTTGGATCATGGGATCACTCTTCTTAGTATCTCTGACCTACTGCATCAAGGTAGGCTTCACATGCAACTATTCTAGCAATCCTACCAACAGAGATACTTCTAAATATACCGCTTATGACGCACCATGGAGTATAATTGTGCCTTATTTGTAGATGATGATGAAGATGACTTCCTACTCAACACATCAGCCACCACATTGGCCTTCCTTAGTTACTAGTCTATTGTGCAATCATAGTCCTTGATCATCTCCATCCAACTCCTATGCCTCATTTTCAACTCCTTCTTCAAGAAGATATACTAAAGGTTCTTGTGGTCAGTGAAAATCTAACACTTCTCCCCAATCAGATGGTATCACTACTACAGAAACGGCCTTTGGCATCAGTCGTTTAACCCCATTTGGCGTCGGTTTCTGACCGACGCCTATGTGGGCGCTGCTAAAGGTCGAACACTTCGGCGTCGGTTGTTTAACCGACGCCTATTTAACCTATAGGAGTCGGTCTTTTAGTAGATAACCGACGCCAAAAGGGTTCGCGCCACATAAAACGGCGTCAGTTAGGGCACTTTCTGCGTCGGTTATTTACTAAAAGACCGACGCCTATATTCCATGTAGCGTCGGTCTTTTAGTAGATAACCGACGCATAAAGTGTCCTAGATGACGCCATTTTTTGTGGCGCGAACACTTTTGGCATCAGTTATATACCAAAAGACTGACGCCTCTAGTTTAAATAGGCGTCGGTTCGATACGAATATCCGATGCCATTTCTAGGACTGCTTTGGCCACATCAGGCGTCGGTTATCTATAAATAACCGACGCTGTAGGTCTTTGCTGTCGGTTATCTATAAATAACCGACGCCTATTTAAATTTTTTTTTATATCAGTTTGCAGGCCTGCTGTGGCTGGTCAGCAGGATGAGAACCTACAGTTCAGTTTTCTGAACTGCAGGTTTACGACATTCATTGATATCAGCCTACAAACAGGCCGCAAACCTGCAAAAGTCACAAGGAAAATTTCACACAAGTACATACATTCAGACATCAATTCAATTCTCACATTCACACATATAGAAACATTCAAATACATGTATTAACATTCAGAAATATTCATTTACAAAGTATCATTCATTATCTCTATCAACATCCCAATTATATCTTACAGTTGCCACTGCTTGTATGGCTTTTTCCCATTCTTCTCTTACTTCATTTAATACTTCCCTCTTATATGGAGCATGTACATTTTTTAAGCGTTTGCCTATAGTGTGGTCAGTTTTAAACACCTGCAAAGAGAATGATGTATATATATAAGTAATAATATAAAAATAATATTGATATATTTCATACTAACTAATGAGACTATATATAATACCTCATGTATGCTATCGATTTCCAATGCGGCATGTTTGATAATCATCTGCATAAATCGCATCACATAGTATGCGCATGCCCAGCCATTGTCTTGCGTAGCACACTATAAATTGAAACATACTAAATAATACAACTAAGCACAATTCACATCAATGATATATACATTGGAGTCGGGGAGTCGGGAACTTACTTGTACGTTCTCCAAATTTATTGGCTGGTTCTTTTTCCTTGGGACCTTTCCTCCAGCCTTTTTGAATGCATCTAAACCCCTACATGTTAATATAACACAGTAAATTGCATATGTAAATAGTAATGTAATAAAAGATGTTAACAGATATAAAAATGAAATATTTCTCACCAGAATAATGGCATTCTCATTACGTGTCCAATTTTAGGGTTCAATGTACTCCCCGCAGGATCTAGATAATAAACAGTGAATGTCCCGGGGACAATAACTAGTAACTCCCAATGTCTACCGCTAGAGGTAAGAAGTTAACAATTAATAACTCAAAATGCAAAATAAAAATGGAATTTTCTTAAGTCCAAATTATAAATAAAGTAAACTTACTTGACATTGAATGGAGCTATTATTATCGTCTTCTTTTGCTGACCAAAAATTGTAAAAGCATCTATACAGTATTGTTGAACACTATCGAGGTCTTTAGCTACCATAGTAATCAATGATGGAATTAAAAATCCCACATGATCAAATGCAAATTGTTTGCAATGATCTTCGACTAAGTAGCTGCAAAACATATAGGTGTATGCATTAGTATATAAGAAACCAGATCACCGGATCTTACACAAGGTATATGGATGTATAAACAAGATCTCACCTTATCCATGTCTCTATCATTGATGTATTCAGCCAATCATACATAAACAGCTCAATAATATCTTGTATAAATAAAGAGCTATCGTATGATTGACCTGCATAATCTGCATCTAAAGAAATAATTATAGGGCAATGTATATTATGTGCCCGTAGCCAACATGCCATTCCCCTACAAGCAGGACCTAACGGGTATGTTAGGTCAGTTGGAACCCAATCGGGTAATGCGGGAAGTGGAGGTGGAGGCCTAGGTGCTCCTGGTGTCTTCTTTTTAACCTGTATATATAATTTCAGATCAGTTGACATCATATATACACATTAACAGTCTAAATCAATGTAAATTTATCTTACAATTTCAGTCGTGTAGACGACATCTGCTTTGGGCCACAATATGACCCCACCTTCTGCCTCACCAAGTGTATCAATATCTGGGTGGGCATATGGAAACGCAACTTCACTCCAATCGGGTAACACACGTATCGGGCTCACACGAACATAGCCCTGTGGCATTGGAGTCCCGTGAAACATTGCCCCAGGAAGGGACGGGTAAGCCTGCGCCTCTGCAACAACATAGTGTTGCATTCTTAAGCGGCATGGCTTCAATGCCTACAAATTTACATAAAGAATATTATACATATATACATATCATCTTGAAAACATATCATCTTGAAAAGACTAGCTACAATGTCATAAACAATACTTACAGCAGACGTGCTAGGCGATGGGTCTCCAGGATTACTCGTAGTCTGTGCATCAGGAGAAGAGTGGGTCGCCATTGGCGTATTGGAAGCCTGAGATGCCTGCCACCACAGCAACTCTTCCTTGACCTTCTCAGCAACTACATCGTTGAACTTCTTAGCAACTAAATCCTCAACTCTCTTATTCTCCTATACATGGATAAAAGAAACATTAGCTTCTTATTAATGAATTTCCTTTTGCAGTAACATTCTAAAAAAAGAATAGGTTACCTCTTCTTGAGAAAGTCCCGCTCTGGGTTTGCGCTGGGATGGCCCAAAGAATGCTTTGATGCCAACACCAGCGTCGGAACCTCTAACACGTCGAGGATGCTCTGGGTTACCCAGAGCAACTGTCAATTCATCCCTTGTGCCCTGAGGGATGAACGTGCCTTGTTCTCTCTGCTCGTGCAGCTCCCGCTAATTACCATAAACAGAAATTGGTAAGTTAACACCACAAATAATCAATATTCAAACGATTTCTCTAAGAGTTGTATTTTACCGTTTTTGCAGCCCCACTATTTTGGACGACACTCTTATCATCTTGGCGCTTTGTGTAATATGTGAATCCATTAATGTCAAACCCTTCATAAGACATAACATTCGGTTTTGGTTTAAAGGCGAGGCATTTGATAGTTTCTGTAATATCATTTGGTGTTTGAGATAGTTGATGTAAGACTTTATCTTCAAACCACTTAGTAAAAGTCTTATTATGCTCTCTAGCAAGCCACATTGAACTTGCTCGAGGATGTTGTCTCTTTATGAAATTGGTATGTTCCTCAATATAAACACTCACTTCGTCCATATTGTGTAAAATATACAAGTGAGCTTGTTCCAACTACTCACGGCTGATTACTTTCACCCGTGATCCCAAAATTCCTTTGCCCTCCTCAATATTCTTGTCATTATCAGGAGTGTCATTACAACTGAGAAAGTCATTGCAAAAATCCATAACCTCTCTCACCACATAACCTTCAATAATACTCCCTTCAGGCCGATAACGGTTTTGAACATCACCTTTAAAAATGCTCATGTATCGTTCAAAGGGATACATCCAATGCAAGAAAACTGGTCCCAACATTTTCACTTCCCTAGTCAAGTAGACAACAAGATGTACCATGATATCAAAGAACGAAGGAGGGAAATACATCTCAAGCTGACATAGGGTAACAACCACTTCTCTTTGCAAATTATCGAGAGTATCAGGGTCAATAACTTTGTTGCATAGACTGTTGAAAAAGAAACAAAGTCTGGTAATTGCAAACCTTACATGCTTCAACAATATAGATCGAATTGCCACGGGAAATATTTGTTGCATTAGAGTGTGACAATCATGAGATTTAAGACTTATCAACTTCAGATCTTTCATTGATACCAATCTACGGATGTTGGATGAGTAACCATGTGGCACCTTAACATTTACCAAGCATTCACAAAAAGTTTTCTTCTCCTTTCTAGACAACGTGTAACAAGCGGGAGGTAAGTATGTTCTTTTATTACCCATTTCACGTAATTCTATTAATTCTGACCTTATTCCCATTTCACGTAGGTCCAGTCTGGATTTTATCCCATCTTTAGTCTTGCCTGGTATATTTAACAGAGTACCAATGATGCTATCACAGACATTTTTCTCAACGTGCATTACATCGATACAATGCCTGACTGTCAAAGAACTCCAATAAGGAAGATCCCAAAATATTGACTTCTTCTTGAATGAAGAATTGTCACTCCGTGTGGCCATACTACATTGTGATTTCTTACCAAATTCATTGACAATGTCTTTTACTCTTTCATAAACAACATCCCCTGGTATAGGTTTAGGTGCACTCCGTTCATCATTCCATCCATTGAATGCTTTGCGCTTCCTACGATACGGATGGAATTTTGAAAGAAACCTTCAATGACCAAGATATACAGTCTTGCCGCCATGTTTTAGTCTTATTGAATCAGTGTTTTCTTCACATATAGGACACGCTTTAGCTCCTTGGACACTATATCCAGACAAATTCCCATATGCTGGAAAGTCATTAATAGTGCAAAACAACATAGCGTGCAAACGAAATGTCTCTCTTGCTGAAGCATCATAGGTCATCACACCTTCAGCCCAAAGTTTCTTTAAGTCATCAATCAAAGGTTCAAGATAAACATCGATATCATTTCCGGGTTGTTTAGGGCCCGATATCAACAATGACAACATAACGTACTTATTTTTCATACACATCCAGGGAGGAAGATTGTATATAACAAGCATGACTGGCCAAGTGCTATGTTGGATGCTTAATGTCCCGTACGGATTCATCCCATCTGTACAAAGCCCAAGTCTTAGATTCCTATCTTCTTCACCAAATTTAGGGTACAATAGATCAATCTTCTTCCACTGTGGGGAATCAGACGCATGTCTTAGGATCCCATCTTTATTTTTCTTAACATCTGCATGCCACCTCAAATTCTTCGCATCTTTCGGATTTGCAAACAAGCGTTGAAACCGTGATATTATAGGTAGATACCACAACACCTTGGCAGGAGAACCAGTTTTGGACTCCCCCGAAGTCGTCAATTTATACCGTGACGCACCACATTTTGGACAATCTTTCAAATCTACATAGTCCTTTTGAAATAATACACAATCATTCGGGCATGCGTGTATCTTCTTGGCCTCCATTCCCATTGGGCACAACATTTTCTTTACCTGGTATGTTGAGATTGGAAGCTCGTTTCCTTCAGGAAGCATTTCTTTCAACAAAGTCAACAATGAAGTGAAGCTTTTGTCGCTCCATCTATTGTTAGCTTTCAACTTATACAATCTCAACACAGCACTAAGCTTTGTAAACCTAGCACAGCCTGTGTATAACGGTATCTCAGCATCATGCACAATGTTTGTAAAGATAGGAGGTGGATCGGTGTGCTCTACCCTACAACTATCCAGCATCGCATCAACGATGTCTGCTGGAACTGGTTCGTTCAAATTTACGTCATTGGAGGCAATTTCTTCTTCCACCCAAGCACTGCTATCAACATCTACTGGTTTCGATTTTGAAATCTCTCCATGCCAGTGCCATTCTGTATAGCCTTGTACAATCCCGTTGCACATGACATGACTTTTTATTTCCTCACCAGTGTTGACTTTCAAGTTGTTACCGCAATGCCTACATGGACAGTAGAACCTATCTGTAGGTTTTCTCCTATGTTCCTCGGCAAATCTAATAAAGTGATCAAGACCAGATATAAACTATGGGGTGCAACGATTACGAATGGACATCCATGATCTATCCATTCTATGATCAGAGAAAATAAGTATATATGAGGAAACAAGTATATATTAGGCAGCATTTCCCCGCTGTTCTCTAAGTACATATGTAAACCCAATACACATTATACACTTACATCCTAAGTGAGATTAGGTGTTCAAGAATAGTCCCAAACCGGGGACTATCCAAGATTTACTCCTAATGAGTAAATCTTGGACGGGTTTCTAGGCCAACAAACACAATAATAGATATCTACAATGAAGCCGGACTCCATACAAATAGTATATAATTTAGTGATTGTTCATTCTAATTTATACCAATGTACAAGTAATATAAAAAACAATGATTGTTCACATTCTAGGCCAACAAACACATGTGATGTCATTATTATATATAATAAATGTGTACCACCTATCCCATCCTTGAACACCTAATCTCACTAGTAAGTGTATAATGTGTATTGGGTTTTCAAGACAATTTCGGCAGCATTTCCCCGCTATTCTCTAAGTACATATGTACTTAGAGAACAAACAAGGAAATGCTGCCAAAATTTTCTCGAAAACCCAATACACATTATACACTTACATCCTAAGTGAGATTAGGTGTTCAAGAACAGTCCCAAACCGGGGACTATCGAAGATTTACTCCTAATGAGTCAATCTTGGACGGGTTTCTAGGCCAACAACATGGTTAATCCTAATATGTTGGGATCACATAATTATACTGGTAGAATTTTAATAGACATGATAAGTACCTAATCTATAAAGCATTATTAAATAATAAATCAAGAATTTAATAGTTTCAAACATGCAATAATTCACAATGCAATGTTATAAACTATAGGCAACATGGATAGATGAGACTAGAGTTCATATTAGAATAAAAATTAACAACTTAGGACAAAGTGTGTTACCTTTCAATCTGTGTAACCTAGGGTTCAAAGTGTGATAATCATAAGGACTTTATAATTTGCATGAAATAAATAAACATCCAGCATCTATCACTTATTCAATCTTCAAGAAACCTTGACAAACATAGGAAGTAAATACATGTAATCATAAGTACAACCACGTACCTTGATGGTGATCCATGCAAATCATACATTAATTCACTGAGTATATTATCCAAGCAAATAAGAAAACCAAGAAATTAACTTTTGTTGCATGTATATACATCCTAAAGTGCCACAAAACATATAATAACATTAAACGCTACTCAACTCCTAATCTAGAGTTTAGGTTTCCTTATTATCCTGTTATCATTAGGGTTATTCTTGAACCCCCAATTCCTAAGTTCATTGATTTAATGACATAAAAAGATCTAGTTCATATTATGTTTAGCCATGATTATAAAACTATCATGTTATGATATTAGGACCACTTAAAGCAGATTAGGCACATTAAGCGAGCAGAGTAGGGAGCCAATTTCGCGCAAGCAGATTAGACAAGCAGATTAGGTCGGCACATAAAGAACCAATTTCGCGCCTGGGTAGGTCGGCAGGTACCTGGGAAAGCAGAGTAGGGCGAGGTCAAGCTGGTTGAGTACGTGGGCGGCGGCCGGCGAGCTCCAGAACCAGCGGCAGCAACTCCGACGAGCAGGGAGCGTCAGCGGCGGCAGGCAGGCAGGCGGCCAGGCGGCGACAGGCAGGCGGCGGCAGGTAGGCAGTGGCCAGACAGAGGAGAAGGAGAAGGGGGTGTGGCGGCCGAGGAGAAGGACAAGGGGGCGCCGGAGAAGGGGGCGCCGGAGTAGCAGTGGCGGCACGGCGGCGCTGTCATGGAGAAGAAGGAGCAGAGAGTCGGGCGACAGCAGAGAAGAAATCGCTCGCAATGAAACAGAAGAAAGGGGAAGAGTCGGGCGATTGAGGGTTATGAAGTTCCCAAATAGCGTCGGTTGTTTACAACAACCGACGCCTAAACATCTTTAGCGTCAGTTGTTTGCAACAACCGACGTCCAATTGGACGATATTTTCATGAAAATGTTTGGCGGGAACCACCTTCAGCGTCGGTTATACAAGGATAACCGACGCTGAAAGTGACATTTTCCGCGCAAATTTTCATCGCACATAGGCGTCAGTTTTCTAGGTATATAACCGACGCTGACAATGACACTATTTTTTTTATCGAAATATGGATTTCGCGGGCGACTTTAAGCGTCGGTTTTTTATAAACAACCGACGCTTAATACAAAGCGGTACCCGTGTCTGGCTGGTCTTCGAATATAGACGTCGGTTTGCTTAAACAACCGACGCCTTATATGTTAGGCGTCGGTTTTTCTTAATAACTGACGCCCAGAAAAGTGACACTGAATGCTATTTCTGTAGTAGTGTATGTCCACATATTCAGGGCATGAACCATTGCTTCTAGCTCCAAATTATGTTTCGGGTAGTTCTCCTCATGTTTCTTAATCGATCACAAAGCAAAAGAGATCATGTTCTAGTCTTGCATCAACACACATTCCAAGTCTTTCTTCTAAGCATTACAAAAGACAATGTAGCCTTTCCCTTGCTCTGGAAGCACTAACGCTAGAGCACTGGTCAACTTCTCCTTCAACAACTAGAAAGAGTGTTGAAACTTGTCATCCCAAACAAAAGGAACACCTTTACTAGTCAACTTGGTTAGGGGTAATGCTACAACACTGAAATTCTTAATGAATCTACTATACTAACCAACTAAACCTAGGAAACTTTGAAACTTAGTAGGTGTCTTGGGTTGCTCCCACTCCAGCACTGACTCAACCATTTTTGGGTCTATACGGACACCCTTAGTAGATATAATGTGGCCAAGAAAAGGCAACTCAGTCAACCAAAACTCACACTTGTTGAACTTGGCATATAAACGATGATGCCTCAACAACGTTAATGCCTGGCATAGATGTTGGTCATGCTGCTAATTGTTCATGGAGTATATCAAGATATCATCTATGAAAACGACCAATAATTGAACTAGATATGGTCTAAACACCATGTTCATCAAATTCATGGAATTTGTTAGTGCATCGGTTAGCCCAAATGACATAAACATGAACTCATAATGATCATATCAAGTCCTGAAGGTAGTCTTAGGTAATATGTCTTTATCCTCAACTATGATAACCTGACCTCAAATCTATCTTGGAAAACACTATATAGAATCTCTAACTTGATCAAATAGATTATCAATCCTTGGAAATTGATACTTTTCTTCACTGTAATCTTGTTCAACTACTGGTAATCTATGCAAAGCCTCATGGAATTGTCCTTCTCTTTCATAAACAACAAGGGACCACCCTAAGGGGAAGTGCTCAGTCTGATGAAACCCTTTTCCAAAAACTCCTACAACTATTTCTTCAACTCCTGGACCTCTTTTGGTGCCATTCTGTAAGGTGATTGTGCTATGGGTTGTGTTCCAAAAACAAGATTTATCTCAATGTTAATCTCTCTAGGAGGTGAAACACCAGGAAACTCTTCGGGAAATACATCCTCAAAATCTCATACTATTGGTACCTCCTAGATATAACGAATCCTCTTCTTATTATCCACAACATGTGCCCAGAAAGCTTCACACCCTTGTCTCATCAGATTCTTCGCTATCACCTCCGACAATAAACACCTAGGAAGAATCTTTCTATATGCTTGAATAGTCCAAGAGACATCTCCATCATAGAACATACAAACCTTAGAGCTACAGTCCAAAACAACCTTGTACTTCACTAAGTTATCCATCCCTAGGATCACATCGAACCCATGCATGTCTAGTGGCATGAGATGCACTTGTATGTTGTGTCCTGAGAAAGAAAAAAACAGAAGATGGGCACACCTCCCGCAACTCAACAGAACCAACTAAAAGGGTTCCTAGCAGACGGATATTAGATCTACAACAAATAGGTAGATTACAACTACTTTTCACCTCTCTGGTGATAAAAGAGTGTCACACCCGGGTCAACCTAAATAGATACAAAATAAGAAGCAAATAAGTTAGAATTAAAAAGTTCCATCTAACCTATCATAACCCATGGATTGACTACTCCCTTCGGCTGACTCATATCATAGATTCTATCTGTCACCTGTTGTTGTCCTCATCCTCTACCAGCTTGTCCAGATGATCCTGCCTGTGACGCATGTCTACATCCTCTACCACCACCACTACTATACTACTACTGTTGCAAACCTCATTGAAGTCACTTCTCATCCTTCCTAGGGCACGCCCACCTCAAATGCCCTACTTGTCTACATTTGCGACAAGTTCTGGTGTCATACTATAGCCTAGTCGGCCCTATCAGTGACATTGACATTGCACTGCATGCTCCTGCTGGTGGAAAATTGCAACTTCTACCCTTACTTGGGGACCACTGTGAGGGTGCTCTTGATCCCAGTTTTGAAAATTCAATCTCTACTATGACTGTGATGATGAGAACCTCAACTTCTTGAATCGTCCAGATGACTATCCTTGAAAATGAGTTGGCCTCTTCCTAGCATTGGATTCATGCTTCTCATTAGGGGACCTCTCAATCCTACTAAGTGACTCCACAAAGGTAAAGAACCTCTCTCTATTCTCTTAAGCAGATGCTATCGTAGACAACTCCAAACTCAAACCTTTCTAAAACTTGTGGATCCTCTCCTTCTCTATCGCCGCCATATGAGGAAAAAACTTCAAAAGCTCCATAAACCTTGCCTCATACTCATTGATGAACATCAAACCTTGGTGCAACTTCTCAAACTGTGTTGTCTTCTTGTCCAGGTATGTCTTAGGGAAGTAATGGCTCACAAACACTCTCCAGAACTCTTCCCAATCCACTAAAACTCATGGTCTCTTCTCTTCTTCTATGGCCCACCAATGGCCAGCACTGCCCTTCAATAGATAAACAAAATGCTTCACCTTTTCCTATTATGGGATGTTCATGATCTTAAACACTTTCTCAAGCGCAGTTAATAACATGTCTATGACAGTCGGGTCTATCGTACCCATGTACTCGATAGCTCCAACACATCTCAACCAATCAAACATTTTCTTAGAACCCTAAGATTCCGTATTAGGGATGACTGCCCTATATTAAGTTACGGGCAATGTATCCACTAAATGCGTAATCGTCACCATGAGTAGTCCAAACATGGGCTAGAAAGCTAGATTTGCCATTATTGTAGGGTCAAACTGAGGCACTGTTGGCTCTTCTTGTACTGTCACATGCACTCTTTCATCATGTGTTGGCCTCCTACTATCACCTCCTGGCATGGCATAGCTACTCTTCGCATGCTCTTCATGTTCTCTAGACATATTTGCATAAGAATAAGCTATGAGTAGATATGTTGGATTACATAAGAACATACACGAAACCTATGTCGTATGCCCCTATACACTCAGTGAACCTAAATCTCTAACACCAACCAAAATGTGACGCCCCACCATGTTAAAATAGATTACTCAAAACAAAACAAGTAATTGATTGATAATTAATCTCATATTTAGATAAGAGGGTAAATTAAAACCAATCAAACATCACCAATAGGTTCATGGATTACATATAAGTCCAACTACCTACTATAATAGAACATACCATATCAAGTATTTACATATGTGTCCAGTGGCCTCAACCACAACATGTATACAAAAGATATGTTTCACATATACATGTCATATACAAACATTGGGATGCTGCCAAAAATCAAGTCAAGATACATATTATCTAAAAAACATCCCCTTGCCCAGACTTAAGAGTATAGGGATGACTCTAGGGTACTACTAACTACTAGCTAGAATTCATCTTCTACTGCTCTTCAAGCTTCTCTTCCTTACTTCCACAAACTTGACGTTGTTGCTGACGATCACCTAAAAAATGTGGTGACCCACAAGGTGAGAGCCATGTTCCAGTGAGAGATATAACTCTTAGCAACAATTATTGATTACAATAGGTAATGTAATTAAGAATATTAAGCAGATAAAATCAACTAATAAACTAAAATAAGTTAAGCATAATTAGCATAGTATACAGAGGAACATGTAAAGCTATCACCTTCTATACATTTACCACAATACATAACTACTAAGCATTATAAGAATCAAGGCAAGAGTTATCAACCAATGTGAATCATGATTAACCCTAGACAAATATGCTACACAGTTGGATTATTCTTTTACTAAGCCCTGGGGAGTTTGAAGTATACCAAGCAGACTTCCAACTGACCACTGCCAAGTCAAAATCAGTTTTGTACAAGATCTACAAGAGTCAGAATCCTAAGATGTAACATACTAAATCTCAGGGTCCTCCCTGCAATTTACCCACTTTTGTACTTTTATTTGCTTTCTAGTCCTTTTTGACATCCTTCACTAATTTTCCATCATTTTGTATCTTCTTTGGCCTCAATATTGAAAGTGTGCCGAGTTTGATGATGAAATCTATATTTTACCACATTCATGGGTTTTTGTACAAATGTTCCAATTAATGAGATAATTGAGGTCTAATCATCCAATTCGACCATTAATGAGATAATATGAGTGGATTATGTTATTTGGAGCTTTTTATATCCCTATTCGATAAGATATGAGTAATTTAATGTATTTGTGTGTATTTAACCCGGTTACTTTCTCTCTCCTCTAAATAGGGAAATAATGCACTAATAAGAGTATTATATGTTTAGATATGACTCATAATGTTTATATGTGACTTTTATCTCGAGATATACCCTATTATGTCATTAAAAGATATTCTTTATATTAATTGCTCTTTTTATGCTTTACTACATGCTTTAATAGTCTATAAATTCATTAGGTACCTCACTAGGTGATTTTCGAGAAAGTAATGGCATATCATCGTTCTAGGCATTGTAATTAACTTATGGTTAAAATTTGAGGTCATTTGGACTTAGTTTGACCCTCCAAATGCTTTTTACAAGTTCCCATATAGTTTAACTATAGTAGATGAATCGACATTGTATTCATTGCATTGATTTCATGTGTCACGCACTCGGCCCCCATTGGATCTCGATCCAACGGATCTGCAGTTGTCTTCTACCTTGGGCCGCAGAACCAAGGAGGCACCTAGTTTCCTTCACACCGATCTCTCTGTCCTCTCAACCATTTAGCACGATTTTTGTTTCTTTAGCTTCGTCTCCTCGAGCCGAACCATTCTAGCCCTTGCTCATCGTCTCCCATGCACAATAGCTGAAATGCCTAAGGGCACCAACCGTGCATTCTCATCTCCACCACCACCCCGACATTTCAAGCATCCTCACCTATAAATGACACAACCCTCACCTCCATCGGCCATCATGCGATCTTTTCCTTGTGCTAATTTGAAACGCCCACGTTTAGCCACCGACACGTCTAGCTTCTCCCTACATTATGACCCTTTTCCTGGCTGCTCGGTGATAGAAGCACCCCAATAAAACATACAGATGAGTTCCTCTCGTCTTGAGCTTTGTTTCGAGTACCTATGCGTCTGTTTTGGTTAAGAAATGTGGAAACGCCCAAATGGGCAAGCTCCTTCTCCGCAGCCATGGTTGGCGCGTGAGGAAGGAGACAACCCGTGACTTTTTACGCTTTTGCCCTCACACGCTCTTGCCTTCACGTTTTAATGCCAAGGGCAATTTGGTCTTTTTCCATTTTGTTTCTCGCAAGCCTTTTTAGCCTACATGGATTTTTCTTGCTCTCTAATTGGTATAGAGAAAATAAATCATAGAAAATCGATACATTATCAGAAAAAATCGAGTAAATACTCATTGGAAAGGATTTTTCACATAGAATCCAAATTTTTGGTTTTTAATTCTATTTCCTTTTTCGAAGTTTCTTTGAAAGGAATTTTGAGTATGTTAAATGTTCTAAAAATGATAATTAAATCTCATTCCAACTCCAAATTGAGAAATAAAATATGTTTTCTTAATCAGTGAAACCTAAGTGAGCTTTTGGTCCTAGTTTTTAGTCCTAAATCAGTGGTTTTTGAGTAAGGTCGAAAATGGGTATTTCCTTTATAATTTATGCTAAATAAATGACTAATTTATGTGAAATGTTTGTAACTAGGGTTAATGGATGTTGATACAATCTATTCAGTGATAATGATGGATGTGAATCGTCAATCAGGTATGAGAAGCCTATTTATGTATATGGATCCTATGATTGTGGAATATATGTGCAAATAACATATCCTTTAGTTGGGTTTTATCCAACCCCCATTTTCTTAATGAGGCAATTGCTAGCCTTGATATCTTCTCTCTATTGCCTTTATTTGGCTCCTTATTTAATTGAATCTTCTATTTCCTGTGTTGACTCATTTATTTGAAATACTTGAATATTGCTATTACCAATGTTGGTTCATTTATTGAGATTGTTTCATGGGTTTTATTCCCCATTTTCTATGATGCAATATCATTTATATTTCCATTACTGCGAAGTGGATTACTCAACATGAGGAATTGTTGACCAAATAACTAATGTAGTGTACATGAGTACAAACCACCAATAGAGGGCATGTGTAATTTCACCCTGGGGAATGTGCATTTTCTCCCCATATTATATATACTTTTTACGTTTGGGATGTGCATTTTCCCCTCTCCTCTTGGTTGAGGTCTGGTAGGTGCCTCACCCTGCATTAGAATATTTGTTGTCAAAATATCATTCATGCTTGTTGATTATTAATGTGGCAGATGCATCTTGGCAGAAGTTCTTTATTCTTAATTATTATACTTGCCTCATACTTTTGACACTCTTAGTGTAGTGAATCATTTTATTATGCAATGTTGTGCATTATTATTTGTCCTTTTCCTTTTGAATAACACATATTTTTATCTCTCTCTTGATGGGTGATCCCAACCACCCAGGTATATGACCAGAGTGTACAGTTGAAGCATGGTGAACCAGCCTAAGGCTAGGGATAAAGAGTTCAACCTTGTACCTTGGACATAGCTGCCTATATATTAAGTTGTTTGGTTTGGAGACAAGTTGATTTGGTTTTATTCTTCCTCTACCTAGATCCTATTGTTGTGTATAAAGTTGTACACCCTTTTGGGAATTTTGTAAAGTACTCTTTATACAATTGACTATAGTCAAAGTTTTAACTTCCACTGCTACACTATTGGTGTTTTGTTTTTCATGAGTTTTTAGTAGAGACTATGTGTTTACATAATATCTCATCCTCCCTCAGTCAATACGAGTCATCTACAATGACATATAAGGTCAAGTTGCAAACAGCCTAGTCCTCCCTTAGTATATAGGTCATGACACTAGTGACATGGGCATACAAGACCCTATCATCTGAGGTACAACTGCAACTATCCTCAATCACGTCATATACATATATCCAAAATATGACAGCAGTCGTTCTCCTATTGAGGTATGACAACAGTCATCCTTAAAACCTTGTGATCAGGATGTCAAGGACACATAGTCTCTTGCACCTACATATACTCAATTGTATATGACTTCAGGATTCCCTTCAAGAATATTGGTTTGACCATCTAGCAAATCCTGACACTAGAATGGTTGTATGACACAAGGAACTACATGATTAGGGTTACACTTGATTAGTTAATGCCAATTGGGTATGTTTTAACTAAATCAATCAAGTTACATAAAAACCCTAATAGGTTACTACAAATACATAGGTATGTTACAACTCCATAAAATATAAAATGTGTGAGATATGTTCCTTATCACATCACCATAGGGTACCAATCCTTGTCACATCACGAAAAGGATTACTCCTCCATTAGGGCTCAATACAAGCCCAAAGGTCAATAAGACCACTCACATATCTCCTGTAAGAAAATCATTATCTTTCCACACCTTATAAAAGATTCAACAAACCATCACCACACGTGTGATACCCATGTTCTACATAACATTACATTTAAAAGCTATGATGTCCACTTGATAGCATACAAAGATAGACATAATCATTGTGAGGCATTCTTTCATTATATCAACATACAAGGAACGTAAGCATAATTAACCATCATCACCACTTAATCACTTTAGGCTAGGTTCAAAAAATCAAATTGAGCTAACATCACGAATCAACACTATAAAGAAACCATTGGTTTATTTTCATTTGAGGTAAAAGGTAAGACTACAAAATCATGGACTTAAAATAATTGATTCTAAATCATCAAATCCAAACCAACAGATCAGGTGTACCAAGCACAAATCATCGAATCATAGACCACACAAAAAACTATCGGGTTCAAGGCCAACAAGACAATGGAATCATATGCATACATCACCACCATTGGATCATGAGAAGCCATATGGTTAGACACCTAGAAAGGACGTCATTTGTAGACTTCAGAATCGCCATTGGTTGTGGACATCGGGTCCACCATCGGTTGTGACTTTAGGTCCACCATCATTTTGGACATCGACCAAACCATCGACCAAGACCGATTGAAACCATCAACCAAGGAACCAGACGCACCATTAGATGTGAACCCGAAGGAACATCATTTCTGAACTAGAAGCACCATCGAGTGTTATCACTAGGTGGAGAGATAGGTCCAAAACTTCAAGTAAACCATCGATTGTTAGTGTGAGGAAAACCATCAATTGTGTCCAACCACTATGAGCATCAAGTCCATCAAAACTAGAGGAAGAACAACACTAAGTCAAAAACCATCATTTGGTGTAAGGAAACAAATCATCGAGTTCAACACAAGGAAAGATAATTAGTTGAAAACCCTAAGGCAAAACCATCGTTTGTAACGCTCAAGGGGCCATCGTTTCATGGACATGAAATGTCTAGGGCTCCTATTTCAAGGAGGAAACACGCATATGGTTTAGCGGTACACAAAGTAAGGTTATCTACTCAAGATCTACCATCTATGTTCAAATCCTAGGAAAGGATAACATCTTTCTACTTAGAACTATGTTTTAGAGCAAGATATTATACATGCAAGTTAAGAGTAAGCAATTAACTTGGAGAAAGTCATACAACTCACCTCAAAGATGATGAACAAGGTTCATACAGCAAGGTAGCATGAAGAGAGAGAGAGAGAGAGAGAGAGAAGAAATCCTAGCTTGATCACTCTACATGTCTAAGATAGCTCCTTCACTAAGAACAAGAAAAATCTAGGTCAAGGAAGCAAGAAAGATGGTGTTCTTCAAGATCTAGCACATGCTCCACCAAGAAACAACATGGATCTAACCAAGAAGGAAGAGAGAGAAGGTAGAGCAACAACAAAAATATTAGCTCCCTTCTCTCACTTATGAAATTTGGGGACAAATTACCCAATTTGGCACACTCTCACGTGAGACCTTAAGAGAATCTTGGGAGAGGTTCAAAGACCTTATCCATTATTTCCCCCACCATGATATTCCACAAGCCCAACTCATCAAAATATTCTACCATGGTGTTGACGATAACACCATAGTATTTCTCGATTCTTCATCTGGAGGAAATTTTATGTTTCAAAACCTTGTTAGTGCTTGGGAGGTTGTTAAACACAGTTTTGAGACTCAAGAACGACGACTGGTCGGTGGGGTCCTCAAGGTAGCTAAATCTGAGGGGAATTATGATATTAGAGATATTGCTGCAAGCCTCAAACTTCTATTCATGAAACAGAATTGCCTAGAGTCTTCCTTCAATGCCTACGAAAGGAGAGGAAAATAAAGGTTGTAGACTCTCGCAATGGTATTTGTCAGGGGTATGATCACACTACCCAACAATGTCAACTTTTATACAATGTTTCCATGCAATTGAAGGTTGGAAAACAAATGGAGGATCCCAACTCTTTTCATTGTATACATGGTCAAGCTTATTATAACCTAAATCAAGATAGAAATCACCCTAAGTTGCAATGTGGAAACATGACGCATGTTGAAAATTCTCCCCAGCAAAGACCCCCTCATCCTCAAGCCAACAATGCAAACAGTACACTGTCGGGTTTTCCTTACAATAACAACTAGAGGAATTTTGGGAACCAGGGGAATTACATGGGTAATTTTCAAAATCATGGCCCCTATCAAGGGCAACATTATCAAATTTTAAACCAAATGCCACCACAAATGCAATAGAATACACCTATTCCCTCTACTAACATAAAATAGTTGCTTTAGAGCATATCATTCTTTCATAATAGGCCCACCCGAAAGCAACTAATGCTCAGTTCACCCAACTCTTAGCTAGCCAAAAAACCCCTGCTGGTAGTTTTGTTGGGAAACCAAAGTACAATCTCAAGTATTGAAGCAACTTAAAGTTGTCTCCACCCATTCTGCAAAGGTGCATGCTTCTCCCACCTCTAGAGAAGACTCTTGTGGTGCCCCTTGGATTTTGAAGATAATTACACCATAATCATTGAAAAAGACCTTCAATAGTAACCCCCTCCATCCCCATTCCTAAAGATCGACAATTGGAAGCTAATGAGCCTTAGATTCCGATGTCGACCACCATACCAAGTCAGTCTCAAGCAGATTAGTCTAGATGCCCATTTCATGAAGTTTAGAAAGGCCATGAAAAAATTAGATGTATACATTCCTTTCTTAGATGCCCTTGTTGACATGCATGACTGGTCTGAATACATGAAAAATATTTTAACCATGTAGTACACCACTAGGGAATATGACAATGAAACTTGCTAGGACCACTTTGAATATCATTCAAAATAAAATGCCCAAAAAAAAGACCCTGGTTCATTTGGAACTGGGTGCTACTTAGGCGACAATGCTTTTAGGAAGGGTCTTGCTAATTTAGGCACCAATATTTCAATCATGCCTTACAGTCTTTGCAAGAGATTAGAAGTTTTTGATATGCTTCCAGCTAACATGAGCATCCAGTTAGAAGATGCATCCATGACGAAACCTATGGGTATTATTGAAGATATACCTATAAAGATTGGGAAAGAAGCCTATGTTCCATGTGATCTCACGATCATGGACATCAAGGAAGATCTATGTTACCCCCTCATTTTTGGTCATCCCTTCCTGGCCACTGACGAAGCCTTGATTGATTTTGATTTTGGAACCATCCTTTTATGATTGGGAAGGCAGATCCTAGAGTTTAGGGTGTTTGAAAGCATGAGAAGCCCAAACCTTAAGGAGGAGGTCTACCTATTGGATTGTGTTAACAAGCTTTCCCATTTAAGATAAGAGTGGGAATTACTTGAGGATCCACTCCACACTTCTCTTATGGCCCTTTCTGAATGTGACTCTGAAGATGAGCAATTAGATCAGTGTAGAACTCATCTAGACAACTTTGAATAGATTTTTGATGAAGAATTTGAGGACCTTAAAATGGTCTCTCCTTTAGAAGTGAAGCCCGAACCTCCCAGAGCCCCAAAGATTAAACCTCTCCTAGAAGGACTTAAATATGTCTTTCTTGATGAATAATAAATATGCCTATCATAATTAATTCTCACCTTACTTCTGAGCAGGAAGACAAGCTCATGATTGAGCTAAGGAAAAGGTGGTCTGTTCTAGGGTACAAAATAACTGAGTTGATAGGTATCAATCAAGCCATTTGCATGCATAAAATCCCTATGGTAGTAGATTATAAACCATCCCGAAACCCTCAACAAAAATTAAACCCAAACACTAAAGAGGTTGTTCAATTGGAATTTATCAAGCTTTTGACTACAAGAATAATATACCCAATCTCCAACTCCCCTTGGGTCTGTCATATCCAAGTAGTCCCCAAGAAAGGGGGAATAACTATTGTGAAGAATGATAATGATGAGCTCATCCTTACCCATACTATTACCAGATGAAGGATGTGCATTTACTATACAAATTTGGACAAAGACACTAGGAAAGATCATTTCCCTCTTCCCTTTCTAAATCAAGCACTAGAGTGCCTTTCCCATCAAGATTTTTTTGTTATTTATATAATTATTTAGGCTTCTATTAGATTCCAATTCATCCTAAAGATGAGGAGAATACCATCTTTATTTACCCGTTTGGCACTTATGTATTTAGGAGAACACCATTTGGTTTGTGTAATGCCCCAACCACCTTTTAGAAATGCATGGCCACTATTTTGTAGTGTTAAATGAAATCGTTATGAAGGTCTTCATGGATGACTTCTTTGTTTATAGAGACTACTTTCATTCTTGCCTTAGATATCTATCACTAGTCCTTGAAAAGTGTGAAGAGGCATACTTAGTTTTAAATAGGGAAAATGTCATTTTATGGTTAAGGAAGGATTTTATTGGGACACCAAGTTAGACGTCGAGGTATAGAGGTGAATAGGGCCAAGATTGAGGTCATATCCAAACTCCCCCTCCCACCTCTGTCAAAGATATTTGTGCCTTCCTTGGGCATGCTGGATTTTTTAGTGATTTATCTGTGATTTTTTTTAAAATCGCACCTCTCACTCCTTCAGAAAGGATATCCCCTTTACTTTTGACAAAGCTTGAATGACCAATTTCCTTTTCCTAAAGGATGATATCACCTCTATTCACATCATTGACACATTTGATTAGTCCTTGCCTTTTAAAATCTTGTGTAATGCATGTGATTATGTAGTCGGTGCCATTCTTAGGCAACGAGATGACAAGAAACCTCATGTCATATACAATGCATCTAAAACATTAGATGATTCACAATAGAACTACACTACTATTGAGAAGGAGATGTTAGCTATTGTCTATGCCTTTGACAAGTTTTTATCCGGTCTAGTTGGGTCCAAGATAATTTTTTTATGGACCATGCAACCATTCGATACATGATGACCAAAAAGGATGCCAAACATCATATTACTCATTGGACCATTTTATTTTAGGAATTTGATTTAGAAATCCTTGATAAGAAAGGCTGTGAAGATATCATTATTGACCATATTAGTCACCTATTCTTGTGTGATGATGCTAGAATCCCCATTAATGATAACCAGATGATAAATTGCTAAAGGCTACATCCCAATACCCATGGTTCACTGATTATGTTAATTATCTTGTTGCAGGTGTCCTACAACCTGGTTACAAGGGACATACCAAAGCAAAAAAATTACATGATTTCAAGCATTATTATTGGGATGATTCTCATCTTTTTAGACTATGTGCAAATGATCTTTATTGCAGATGTGTCGCTGAGGAAGTGGCTCACGACATCCTCAAACAATGTCATTTCGGCCCCAGTGGAGGGCACATGAGCTCTCAAAAGACTGATAAAAAGGTCCTCCAATATGGTTTCTTTAGGCCCACCTTGTTTAGATATTCGTACAAGTTTGTCCTAATCTATGAACAATGCCAGAGGTCTAGAAATATTTCTAAAAGAGACCAAATGTCCATAATTTCTTGGCAGGAAATAGAGATTTATGACATCTAGGGAGTGGATTATATATATGGGACCCTTCCCTTTTTCTTGAGGGTTCCTATATATCATGTTGGAAGTAGATTATGTTTCAAAATGGTATAAGAAATCCCTATCAAGACTTGTGATTCCAAATTTGTTAAGAATTTTTTTAAAAATATAATCTTCCCTAGGTTTGGGGTGCCTCACACTATGGTTTCTGACGGGGGATTGCACTTTCTAGAGAAAAGTTTTGAGTCTTTTCTTATAAGATATGGAGTCCACCACAAGGTCGCCTCTCCTTACCACCCTCAGACTAGTAGTCAGATCAAGGTTTTGAATTGTCAAATCAAGTCCATCCTTGATAAAACTATCAATCTTACTAGGAAAGACTAGACTTTGAAAATCAATGATGCCTTGTGGGCATACAGAGAAGCCTACAAAACACCTTTAGGCCTCACTCCGTTCAGGTTAATATATGGGAACCTATCATATACCAATAGAATGGAACACAAGGCTAGATGGTCTATCAAAACCCTTAATTTCAATCTTTCTACAAAAGGTGAAAAATGTGTTCTTCAACTGCAAGAACTAGAAGAACTTAGGATGATAGCCTATGAAAATGCCCAAATTTACAAGGACAAAGCTAAGTTATGGTGTGATGGACATATTCTTTGGAAAGACATTCATGAGGGTGACTAAGTCATAGTTTATAATTCCAAGTTGATTTTACTCCCTGGAAAACTCAAATCTAGATGGTATGACCCTTATCTTGTAAAGTGTGCCTATCCACCTGGAACCTTTCATCTTTGGGATAAATGGAAGGGTAAATTTTTAGTAAATGGGCACAAACTTAAGTGATATATCATCACTAAAGACTTCATGGGACTGCAAGTACAATGCCTACCTGTTATTTTCAAAATTGAATGATAGCCAGAATTGGATCCATGAATAAACGTATCAGTCCTTTGACATGAAACTAGATGCTTGTTGGGAGGCAACCCAACATCTCCTTTATTAATTTTGTTTTCACTTCATTTATTATGCTTTTGTCTAACATTTACTTTGTTCAGGTTCTTAGTTCTTAATAAAAAGAATGATTGAATCGAATTGATCGTTTGATGTTGGTGCATTTGATTCAACTTTCAAAACCTTTCAGTTGCCTCAACAACTAGCAAAACAACTATATCACACCCAAAAATGATCAACTCGCATTTTGTGATTCCCGTTCTAGATTGGCGTAGGACTTGAAAGGTCAATCATTTCAATCCTCCCCCCATAACGCACAAAACAACCATTTCAAGTCATGGAACAATCATCTTGAGGGCACGATGTGTTGATTCAAATGGGTGGCCACATCGGGAGTTGTATCGCCTCAGCCTTCCCCAACGACGTGTGAAACTATCATTTTACTTTACAAAATGATCAATTCATATTGTATAAATGACATATAAAATATGTTGAATAGGGAAGGAAAATCACAACAACAACCCTCCCCCTAAGCCATCATCGCCCTAGTCGAAACTTTCCAACCTACCAACAGTAGAACCAGAAGCCCTCTCCACCCCAACGAGCCGAGCGACTCAGTCACTGACTGCCCATTTTGCACAACCAGGTGCCCGACTCGCCACCAACCAGACAACTCACGTCGACAAGATAACACAAGCACCCTTCTTTGTCCCCAGTGATCAGTTCCCCTCCTTCGACATCTTTGACGACCAAACACTTGTTTCCTACCTCTTTCGTCCAGGTGCATCGCTCAGCTGGCCATTCGCAACATCAAATGTTTGTTTCACAATGCTACTATACCATTTACTCCGCCTAGCATAGCTCGCCTCCCTCCATCCCTTCCTATTCTTCTTTTTCATTGATTTCTACCCTTGTGTCGGGTGAAACGATCATTTCACATGCTCAATCGAGAAATCAAGGGATCAATAGAGCACCCTTCCTCTAGCTCAAGTGACCATTTTGAAAGCTCAATCGAGTGTTTTAGCACACCAAAACAACTGATTCGCCTCCAAACTGAGTGTTTCACCTTCCTAGCACCACTGTCAACATGTCATAAGAAGGATCATGAGGTGGGTTCTTTAGCCATCTCCGTAGAGGAAAGGGGTCGACCAAGAATACAGTCTCCCATGACCCTTCTTTTTGCTCAAGTTCTAGACCCTCAATCCAATTCTAGGACCCTATCGATGAATAATCATCCGAGACAGTAGAGGTGATGTTCCCCAACATCAAGGAAGTAGAGCATCTCATCCGTGAATTTGAGTTAGGACAGTCATCTTGACATGACCACCTTCCACTATCTCCACTGTTTATAAGGGAATTCCAGCTGCCAGATTTAGATCTTTGGGGAGGACTTAGAGATCTCATCCAGTCAGCTCACCTCCATCATCTTTGATTGTGGGAATGACTATTGAATTTCTCATTGCATGGAGCGCCCCCATGACTCCCACTCTAACAAATATAACAAAGATAAGTTCTAGGCTGACATCACTGAACTTCCACCTACTCTACCCTAGAATCCCAAGCCTCCAGTATCAACAATCCTATCATCATATATCTTCATACGATTATGTCCTGGACTATCTTCAGTAGGGCATGCACTCAAAGTGTCATTACTCAATTAGAACTATACAGTTTATGGTGTCTTCTAAATGACGAGCCGCTCACCTGGGGAATGCTATCCTTGAGCATTTTATCACTTAGGCAAGTTGTACCACCACCTCACCCGTCTGTGTCGGCCATTAGCCATCTTATTGGGATACACTCACATCTCCTTCCTAGTGATGTCGCACAAAGACCACCTAATTGACCTCTTGTACCGAAAGAGAAGCGAGTTCCTCCACTACAGTGCCAATGATGTATACTATTTGATGTTCAATGATTCCTATGTCATCCTTGAGCTCCCCCGCCACACCAGGTTTGTAGCTGCCAATTTTGTTTTTAACCTGGTTGATATACCGACACTTATATGGTGGTTCAATCTTGAGCACCCTACTTATCATGATGTCATTCTTAATCCCACCGCACACATGCAAAGTGTCTCAATGGAGGCAAATGACGATGTGATTGGCCCTCATCCTCCACCATCTTGATGTCACACCAGGAGGCATACAGTAGAAGACACGAGAGATGGTGAGATTTGTGGCTTCTATGAGATCCAAGAGTAGCTGGAATAGATCCAACATGAGTAGCAACACCAGGGGCATCAACTAAACCATCTCTACTTGATGCAACATTCTCAAGAGTCCTGACATATTGAATTTGCCCACTACACCCCAACAAGAACTACATACACTGAGTATGCCCCCCCAGGCCTACCCCGACCCCAACTCTCCATATGAGCCTCCATCCTCTTCTGCTCCCCCACTGTATCAATTTCCAACATAGTAATGATTTTCTTCTCTCCATCTTGGGTTTATAATTTTCTCGATAAGAGAAAAATTCTAAGTCTAGGGTGAAGGTGGGTGGTACGTAACAATTCCACTCCCTATCTTCCTTTTTTACCATATTTTTGTCATTTCAATTTCTTACATGTAGTTAGCTTTCTATAAAATAGTTTCTTTTGTTCCTTAAATTATTAAAAATGGCACTTATCTAGTTGGCCAAATGACTAGACTTTGTATCATTATACCCCTTTTGAATGCAGTAAATATTTCTTGTAAATCTTTTTACAAATTGCCATGATTAGAAAACACCATGTCACCTAGGACCCTGAATAAAATTACTCCCTAGAAATGTTGGCAAGCCTTATTACATTGATAAGAATCAAACACACTTTCCCTAATTTAAATTTGTAGATTAACTTGTCATGTCTTTTGTATGATGTTGTGATAGGAAGAATCAAATTGATGTGATGACACTCCCCAAAAAATGGAAGTTTTAAAAGAATAGGAACAACCTCCTTCCACCATTTTCATCTCACAAAGAAAGATCAAAACATCCTCATGCCAAACCCCAAGTCCAGGGTGACATACCTTCCCTATCTCCGTTCCTCGATACCCCTCATAAATCTAATAGGAGTGTACCAAAATATGCCAATGACCACACTGAAACAATACATTCAATGTACCCATAGTCCATGAATAAAAAGATCCCAAGTCATATAGAGGAGAGATTATCTTCTTCCAACCTCATTGATGCTATTCTTGTGCAACAACTACAATAAAAGTGGAAGTGTCTACGTGAAGTAAGATGAAGTTTGTTTCTTACAAAGTCTTGACATGGAAATAAGTTATGAAACATTTTTTAGTAGGGAATGTAGAATTTTATATTTTGTGATTCTTGGAGATTGGGTCACCTGGTCAAGAAAGGAGGTTAGGAATGAAGTAATACTTGGAGGGTGATGAAATACAAGTTGCTTGCAACAATTTAGGATTCTTTTTTGCTTGAGGAAAAACAAAAGTTCAAGACGGGGTACATTGATGAATGTATATTCATCCACTTCCAACTACTTCTTGCACAATTTTTTCATAGGAATTTATTTCACTTTTTCCTATTTTCTGGAAATAATAGCAATTTTCTCATTCCTTGACCATTAATGCAAATTCTTATCATTTTCATTCACATTTTGTAGATTTTACCTTCAATCACATTTGGGAAATAAGAACTTGCTTAAACTTTCGAAAATCAAAGACCAAAGGCTTCAAATTACAAAATTTTGACCACCTTAGTACTTGAACTAATCGGTTCATGTAGTGAACCAGTCATTTCATCCTTTCAGAAGGTCACATGTTAGAGTCCCAAATGCCATTTCACACCTCATTACCCTCTTCCACATTGGCTTAAATGGGTATTTCATACATCCCAACTACTCGACTCAAAAGCTGAGTCGGGCGGGCATTTCAACGCTTTGAAACGGCCAACTCAAATTGCTTAGTGACCAAGTCTTGCTTAAATGACACAACCACCCACTCATAGGGTTTGAACCTACTTTCATGGGCCTGTGCCTTTCCAGATCTGAACTGATCAGTTTGGACTGTGAACCGGTCACTTCACAGCCCACGATCTGACGTCTTCAGCGGCCACCAGTTGTTCTTTTCTCTCCTTCCAGTCAAGGTTTCCACCCCCTTCATTCCTTAGAAAAGGAGGGGGGGCTCAAAAAGAAAGGGGATTCGATTTTTATACTTGCACTCTAGATTTCAAGACTTTATTATTTCATTCTTGCATCTTGTACTCTTTTTTCTACAATAAAGATTTCTAATTCATATTTCCATTTGTTCTTGGCCATCTTGTTGGGAGTACGGAATTAAGAAAGGTAGTCATTTCATTGTCACTAGACCAAGATCCCTTGGAATTCTTCTTATTTCTGTTTTATGGATTCCTTTCTTCTTTGCTTTGTTCTTTCTTTGACTTCCATGGATTGTGAGCAGTATCCTATATTAGGGAATCATATGGTTTTTTGTTTGGATTATTGTTGACTTCAACAACTTGATCTCTTGTTTTTTTCGGTTGTTAGTCTTGGGTGATGAGATCTCAGATCCCAAGGCTCAGAACAACCAAATAAATGAACAAAGTTTCGAATGAGATATTCAAAGAATCTTTTATTGGGATGTTTGGGCAAGGATCTGTAAACACAAGGACCAATGGATTCATAAGGATTTTGACTTTTATGAATGTATTTGAGGATGTTTTTGTGAACCTTAATCTAACTTGTTTTATCTCTATAGATTCCATCGACCTAGTTTTACACAGGCTATGGTGGTAAAACCCATACCTCCAATATCCTTTATCATTGATTCAACCTCAGTTTCCCAAACACTTGTTTTTCCTATCACTCGCTTTCTTTCATGTAATTTAATTCTACTAATTCATAATCTTTCCTCTATTATTCTTTTTATAACTCTCTTTTCTTTTGTTATTAGCATAACTCTTTCTTAATTTGTTCATACTGTAACTTTTAATTCTTGTTTTAGCATAATTTTTCATTTTTTTAGAGTAATCAAACCTTTAACCAACAAAATTTCCTTTCTGGATCCAATATTTGTTTTTTCAAACAAAGACGATTCAAATTCAAATCTTAATCACATCATTTGTCGGATCGACCCTCTCTATACTAATAAATTAACCTCAGTTTGTTGGTTTGTCGCTAACAAGAGGTTAAACTCTAGGAATCAACCCCTAGTGAATTGGTATGTCGAACGACATGTATAAATGTTAGAGTAAGTAGCAACAAAAGATGGATGAAGGAGACGACCCTGGAGAATAATCATTAGTAGAACATGAGGCACACTCTGAAAACATAACTTCAAGCAAAAGGAGTCAGTAGGTAAGTTATTTTCCTCTTGTGTCAGGTATCTACGAGATCAAGGGGGTATTGAATGGGGTATCTACGAGTTTCTCATCCAGTCAGCTCACCTCCATCATCTTTGATTGTGGGAATGACTATTGAGTTTCTCATTGCATGGAGTGCCCCCATGACTCCCACTCCAACAAATACAACAAAGATAAGTTCTAGGCTGACATCACTTGACTTCCACCTACTCTACCCTAGAATCCCAAGCCTCCAGTATCAACAATCCTATCATCATATATCTTCATCAGATTATGTCTTGTACTATCTTCAGTAGGGCAGGCACTCAAAGTGTTATTACTCAATTAGAACTATACAGTTTATGGTGTCTTCTAAATGATGAGCCGCATACTTGGGGGAATGCTATCCTTGAGCATTTTATCACTTAGGCAAGTTGTACCACCACCTCACCCTTCTGTGTTGGCCATTAACCATCTTCTTGGGATACACTCACATCTCCTTCCTAGTGATGTCGCACAAAGACCACCTAATTGACCTCTTGTACCGAAAGAGAAGCGAGTTCCTCCACTACAGTGCCAATGATGTATACTATTTGATGTTCAAGGATTCCTATGTCATCCTGGAGCTCCCCCGCCACACCAGGTTTGTAGCTGCCAATTTTGTTTTTAACCTGGTTGATCTACCGACACTTATATGGTGGTTCAATCTTGAGCACCCTACTTATGATGATGTCATTCTTAATCCCACCACACACATGCAAAGTGTCTCAATGGAGGCAAATGACGATGTGATTGGCCCTCATCCTCCACCATCTTGATGTCACACCAGGAGGCATACAGTAGAATACATGAGAGATGATGAGATTTGTGGCTTCTATGAGATCCAAGAGTACCTGGAATAGATCCAACATGAGTAGCAACGCCAGGGTCATCAACTAAACCATCTCTACTTGATGCAACATTATCAGGAGTCCTGACATATTGACTTTGGCCACTACACCCCAACAAGAACCGCATACACTGAGTATGGCCCCCCCAGGCCTACCCTGACCCCAACTCTCCATATGAGCCTCCATCCTCTTCTGCTCCCCCACTGTATCAATTTCCAACTTAGCAATGATTTTCTTCTCTCCATCTTGGGTTTCTGATTTTCTTGATAAGAGAAAAATTCTAAGTCCAGGGTGAAGGTGGGTGGTACGTAACAATTGCACTCCCTATCTTCCTTTTTTACCATATTTTTTGTCATTTCAATTTCTTACATGTAGTTAGCTTTCTATAAAATAGTTTCTTTTGTTCCTTAAATTATGAAAAATGGCACTTATCTAGTTGGCCAAATGAATAGACTTTTTATCATTATACCCCTTTTGAATGCAGTAAATATTTCTTACAAATCTTTTTACAAATTGCCATGATTAGAAAACACCATGTCACCTAGGACCCCGAATAAAATTACTCCCTAGAAATGTTGGCAAGCCTTATTACAATGATAAGAATCAAACACAATTTCTGTAATTTAAATTTGTAGATTAACTTGTCATGTCTTTTGTATGATGTTGTGATAGGAAGAATCAGATTGATGTGATGACACTCCCAAAAAAATGGAAGTTTTAAAAGAACAGGAACAACCTCCTTCCACCATTTTCATCTCACAAAGAAAGATCAAAACAACCTCATGCCAAACCCCAAGTCCAGGGTGACATGCCTTCCCCTATCTCCATTCCTCGATACCCCTCATAAATCTAATAGGAGTGTACCAAAAGATGCCAATGACCACACTGAAACAATATTGTCAATGTACCCACAGTCCATGAACAAAAAGATCCCAAGTCATATAGAGGAGAGATCATCTTCTTCCAACCTCATTGATCCTATTCTTGTGCAACAACTACAATAAAAGTGGAAGTGTCTACGTGAAGTAAGGTGAAGTGTGTTTCTTACAAAGTCTTGACATGGAAACAAGTTATGAAACATATTTTAGTAGGGAATGTAGAATTTTGTATTTTGTGATTCTAGGAGATTGGGTCACCTGGTCAAGAAAGGAGGTTAAGAATGAAGTAATACTAGGAGGGTGATGAAATACAAGTTGCTTGCAACAATTTATGATTCTTTTTTTCTTGAGGACAAGAAAAAGTTCAAGCCGGGTACATTGATGAACGTATATTCATCCACTTCCAACTACTTCTTGCACAATTTTTTCATAGGAATTTATTTCACTTTTTCCTATTTTTTGGAAATAATAGAAATTTTCTCATTCCATGACGATTATTGCAAATTCTTATCATTTTCATTCACATTTTGTAAATTTTACCTTCAATCACATTTGGGAAATAAGAACTTCCTTAAGCTTTTGAAAATCAAAGACCAAAGGCTTCAAATTACAAAATTTCGACCACCTTAGTACTTGAACTAATCAGTTCATGTAGTAAATCGGTCATTTCATCCTTTCAGAAGGTCACATGTTAGAGTCCAAATGTCATTTCACACCTCACTACCCGTTTCCACATTGGCTTAAATGGGTATTTCATACATCCCAACTACTCGACTCAAAATCTGAGTCGGGTAGGCATTTCAACGCTTTGAAACGGCCAACTCAAATTGCTTAGTGACCAAGTCTTGCTTAAACGGCACAACCACACACTCATAGGGTTTTAACCAACTTTCATGGGCCTGTGCCTTGCCGGATCTAAACTGATCGGTTTGGACTGTGAACTGGTCACTTCACAGCCCACGATCTGACGTCTTCAGTGGCCACCAGTTGTTCTTTTCTCTCCTTCCAGTCAGGGTTTCCACCCCCTTCATTCCTTATAAAAGGAGGGGGGATCAAAAAGAAAGGGGATCCGATTTTTATGCTTGCACTCTAGATTTCAAGACTTTGTTATTTCATTCTTGCATCTTGTACTCTTGTTTCTACAATAAAGATTTCTAATTCATATTTCCATTTGTTCTTGGTCGTCTTGTTGGGAGTAAGGAATTAAGAAAGGCAGTTATTTCATTGTCACTAGACCAAGATCCCTTGGAATTCTTCTTGTTTCTGTTTTATGGATTCATTTCTTCTTTGCTTTGCTCTTTCTTTGACTTCCATGGATTGTGAGTAGTATCCTATATCAGGGCATCAAATGGTTTTTTGTTTGGATTATTGCTGACTTCAACAACTTGATCTCTTGTTTTTGTCGGTTGTTAGTCTTGGGTGATGAGATCTCAGATCCCCAGGCTCGGAACAACCAAATAAATGAACAAAGTTTTGAATGAGATATTCAAAGAATCTTTTATTGGGATGTTTGGGTAAGGATCTGTAAACACAAGGACCAATGGATTCACAAGGAGTTTGACTTTTATGTATGTATTTGAGGATGTTTTTGTGAACCTTAATCTAACTTGTTTTATCTCTATAGATTCCATTGACCTAGTTTTACACAGGCTATGGTGGTAAAACCCATACCTCCAATATCTTTTATCATTGATTCAACCTCAGTTTCCCAAACACTTGTTTTTCCTATCACTCTCTTTCTTTCCTGTAATTTAATTCTACTAATTCATAATCTTTCCTCTATTATTCTTTTTATAACTCTCTTTTCTTTTGTTATTAGCATAACTCTTTCTTTATTTGTTTATAGTATAACTTTTAATTCTTGTTTTAACATAATTTTTCATTTTTTAGTGTAATCAAACCTTTAACCAACAAAATTTCCTTGTTGCATCCAATATTTGTTTTTTCAAACAAAGTCGATTCAAATTCAAATCTTAATCACATCATCTGCGGGATCGACCCTCTCTATACTAATAAATTAACCTCAGTTTGTTGGTTTGTTGCTAACAAGAGGTTAAACTCTAGGAATCAACCCCTAGTGAATTGGTATGTCGAACGACACACATAAATGTTAGAGTAAGTAGCAATAAAAGCTGGATGAAGGAGATGACCCTGGACAATAATCATTAGTAGAACATGAGGCACACTCATAAAACATAACTTCAAGCAAAAGGAGTGAGTAGGCAAGTTATTTTCCTCTTGTGTCAGGTATCTATGAGATCAAGGGGGTATGTAGGTGGAACTTGTGTAAGCTAGAGGCTATGTAGGCGGCTGAACAATGACCTAGCCATCAAGGTACTCCAGGCGAGTGCCAAGGAGGTCCCAAATATTAGGTGGGCCTACCAGATAGACGATGAATGCATATTCATCTTTGTTTTAGTCGCCATTTTTGGCCCAGTTTTGCAGTGAAAGCTCTCATATACCCCCTAAATCTGCTCATATATAATTTTCCTCAATTTCAAATGAGTATTTAGAGTTTTGATCAAATCCATTCATCTCCATTGCAGGACCGCGACACAGACATCTTGACCAGTACAAAATGACTACGACCGCGGTACAACCGCCTCGACCACGAAACATGACCACGACCGCGAAACCTCGGTGCGGTCGGGTGCACACCCGGTACGGTCGTGCCGAGGAGTACCACAACCGCTATTGAAGGTCACGACTGCGGAAACTAAGTCGATCCTCTCTAGATCTGTGCCTATAAATAGATGACCCCTCCTTCATTTGAGGCATCTCTTCTGCTCCATCTACGTCGACAGGCTACCACTCTGTGCCCAACCAAGGAAGACGATCTCCATCTCCAAAGACTATCTATGTGGTGTCCTTGCTACTCCTCCATCAACCATCCACCACTCCATCTCGTACGAGCAAGAGCACTAGTAGAGAAGGAAGAAGGAGATAGAAGATCATCCTCGTCTGTCTTGGTGTTCTTCCCCTCCTTACCCTGATCTGCCCTGCCATCGTGTAGAAGGTCGTTTCTCCACCGAGCCACGACCATCTTCTTCACCATGACTATGGAGGAATCTTTCCTCTCTCTTATTCTATTTATTTATGTCATGAGGAGCGAGCAGTCTATTTCTTTGGGGTGCGGGGACTAGCCCCGCTGTCCGTTCTTACATGTTTATCTTATAATATTCCATAGCTTGTATATAACTTTCCACTTCATTGTTAATCGTTTAATACATACTTTGTGGCTTGATCACCTGCCTTGCATGATTTATTATATTCCTTTATTGCGAGAACTTCAATACTTTGGATTTGAATATCGATTAATATGGTTGATGCCCGGACGAGAACTTCTGAAAGAATATCTCTGAAGTAGTAAGTGTGTAATCTGTGGGTAATGAGACATTGAGCCTACGGAGACGCTTACGCAAATCCTATTTCCTAACAGATGGTATGCTACTCCATTTGGATAGTTGTATCTTGTCTAGATGTATTTTGGATGTATTTGCATGTGTAGTGGTGGTGAAGCCCGATTCCACCCCAGTGATTCTCATCATTAATCTAAACTCAATTTTAATCCCGCTCTTTTACTTTCCTTACAATTAGTTTAACTAAACCCAAATCAACTCTTGTTCTAAAATTTAGTCTTAGTTGACCCAGATTCGACTAGAAAGATTCTTAAAAACATTGTCACTTGGGATTCGATCCTTAACTATACTGCGATAAGACCCGTCTTCTTGCGGGTGGTACTATTGCACAAGGTTTTGATAAAAACTTAGGAATTTCAGCCCTATGTGGATTTGTTAGTGAAGTAAAAGCCACGTCAATAGACCCCCCACAAATTGACGTTTGGGTGACTTGATGTCTCCTACACATCTGCCTCACCAAGCATGGTGTTCCCATGATCTATCCTTTAATGGGACGATATTTCCTCATCCAAAACACATCTAGGCAAGATACAACTTTATGGAGACGATATTTCCTCATCCAAAACACATCTAGAGAATAGTTAGTGTTGGAATTCACATTTCCTTCATCATCAATCAAAACCTTTTAGAGATTGTTTCTCTGATCCATGTGACGAAGGGATGAAGCTAGTTTCTCTAGACAAGAGCTCTGTCTTGAAATTCCTAGTATAGGTAGCTAGAGTTGTTCAACTTTATGGAGACTAAGTTGAAGACATTGATGCCAACAAGATAGGGACACTTCACTCTAATAGTCAATGTTTAATTTGCCTCTAGTGTGGTCGTAGAAACAACAACAAAAGATATGAAGAATGCCATATGATTGGATCGTAAGTGCCCTGATTCCAAATTAGAAACTAGAGGATAGAAGGAATTTTTTGAACTAAGATCTAGGGAGACAAAGGAAGATGGAGGCAGAGAATGAGAGAAGTCAATGAGTTATCTGTTTCTTTTTTAATGAGAGTTTGTGCACTCAGCTAGCATTTCCCTGCAAGTTATATACATACATGGTTGGCCTTGTGGGCCTCAAACATCACAGGCTGCACAGAGTTCAGAATAACAAAGTAAATTACATCTTCATAAAATAAGATTGCAAATTATACTTACAAACATAATACACCTATAACTAGGATATGTATTAACCAATACTAATGAACTAGAATTGATCGACCAGTACTGCCCAAGTTTATCCCGTTGTTATTTGGTTTATGTACTAACTCTAAAGTTTGTCAAGTTTGGTTTTTGGGTGTTATGTGGACCTCAAGTTAGGTTTTAGGAGCCCACGTGATCCTCCAAGTTTTGTTGTGAGTGTTTGAATCAGTTGACTTCGGATATATATATATATATATATATATATATATATATATATATATATATATATATATAGAGAGAGAGAGAGAGAGAGAGAGAGTCAGGCTAGAATACACTCGAGTGTACGGATCGCACGAATACACTCAAGTGTGTTTACATATCAAGACTATTTTTTTTAAAAATGTAAATCGTTGATCTTCACCGTCATACTATAACTAGGCTACATACAAATTTTGAGCCCATTTGGATGAGTGTAAGTTACTCATCCAAGGGCAACAAAATCGACGCGCGAAACTAATTTGAAATGTATAATTTTTGCGGTCTTCATAACATGAGCTATACATATCTAAATGTGTTCAAATTTTGCGTATGAGTTAATCACGAGATGTTTAAGAAGATCAACAGATTAGATTTTCAAAAAAAGTATTGCATCATGAAAAACTACTTGAGTGTATTCTGCTCCGGATACACTCGAGTATATTCTAACCTTACTATATATATATATATATATATATATATATATATATATATATATATATATATATTGATTGACTAGGAATACCGTTTTTTAATTCTGAGAAAAGTCTGCCCAAAAAATACCTTGGAGAAATCACATGCATGCCATCAATGAGATGCCGAAGATAAGTGGCCTCACAACCTATCCCCTCTGTCGAGTCAAATTGACACTAGTTACATGATTATAGATCAAGTTATTCTGCAATCACCCAGACACTTATTCGGGCATCAACGATCATTAATCTGAATAGAAGAAAAAAAGAATACTAGTTAATGCTCACGTGTTTGTGGCAAGTTGCACGATGGCTTTATCTTTCGTCACCGGCAATTTGCATGGTTTAAACACCAGAGTAAGACGTTATTGGAGTGGGGCAAACAATGACGAGTTTGTCATCAAGCGGACGCCAGATTTCAACCCAAACAGGCGCGTCACAGAAGGGGACCAAGGGGGTGGTTTCATGCAACAACAGTCACTATTTTTTTTTTTCGTCGACCCTTCGACCTCATCTCAATCCCTTCTTTCCCTATGTTCTCAAACCATGGTCATTATATATATCCCATTTGCAGCCGCCCCCTACTCGCGTCTTTGTTTGTCAAGTAAAAGACCAATTGGAGTCCAAGACACCTCAACTGGTGGACTCTGTCTTGTTCCTGTTCCTCTTTATTCTCTTCCTCTTCCTCTTTCTCCACCTGTTCATCGTCCTGTTAGGCAGTTCAACTACCCGGCCCCCATCTTGCTCATCTTGCCATCTCTCCTTTAAGCATAGCATACAGCTAAGCTCCCACAGTGACGTATCAGGTGGCTGGTGGTGTGGGTCTGCTGCTGCTTCTGCTCGAGATTCAGCAATGGGGAGGGCTCCCTGCTGCGACAAGGATAAAGTGAAGCGCGGGCCGTGGTCGCCGGAGGAAGACGCCGTCCTCAAGGCGTACATCGAGAAGAACGGCATCGGCGGGAACTGGATCACGTTGCCTCAGAGAGCAGGTCAGCTGCAAGCTACTCGCCCAAGTGGAATTCACTCTCCCATCCGACGCTTTTCACGCTGCACATCCATGGATTTCTCGTTGACCGGTTGGTTTGCACTCTTGTTTCGGTCTGTATCGGTGATGGGTTTTCTCTGACTTGTTTGGTCTCTTTATGGAACGAGCTTCCCGTCTGCCCTGTTTCTTTCTCTGCAGGCTGCAGCTGTGCAGTTCTTAGCCACCCGATCGACCCTTCATCACTGTGCTCGCGCGGTTTCTGCAGAATGCATGTTTTTTTCTCCTTTTTTTGCCTTCATCACTCGGAAAGGAGTACTATGTTATCGGTCCGCGATCTGTCGCCCTGTCTTCTACTGTAGATCGACAAAGTACGGAAATTGCATCTCCCCCAATTGTGGCCGTTAACTTGGTCTGTCCCCTTTACTTGCTTGCAGGAATCAAGCGGTGCGGGAAGAGCTGTCGTCTCCGGTGGCTCAACTACCTGCGGCCGGAGATCAAGCACGGCGGGTTCAGCTCGGAGGAGGACACCGTGATATGTGCTCTTTACCGAGCACTCGGAAGCAGGTGATCCTCTTAGCTAGCTTGTATATATCCTTATTCAAATTTAAGATCTCGGTCTTCCTGCACGTATGCCGAGCGCCCACTGCTTTCCTCACTCTAAACCTGACTTCACCTCTGATCTAAACGATGATTTTAGGTGGTCCGTCATCGCTTCCCGCCTGCCAGGAAGGACAGACAACGACGTCAAGAACTACTGGAACACCAAGCTCAAGAAGAGGTACTCAGCCCACCAACACCAGGCTGCCCAGGATATTCCTGCAGCTGTCAGCGTAGGCCACGCATCTATTGAGCCATCTCCCAACTCGGCCCCGCTAGTACCTCCTGCCGGTGCCGTCTCGACACCCTCCACCACCCCATCTTCCGTTCCACCGCTAGCCCCAACCCCAACGACAACCACAACCACAACCACTCCCAGTTGTTCCTTCCCTTACCTACCTCCAGTTGACTATCCCAACGTTCGCCACGTCGTACGGACCACCTCATCTTTCCTCCATAGCCGCCACCCGGTCTTCGTGTCCAGCTCAATCGAGGGCGGATACGTGGTACCACACGGTTCAAAGGATGACGTCTCCTCCTCCGGCCTGTCAGCTGCTTCAGCTTCTCCTTCCCTGAACGCAGACTACGTCGGCAGCAGCAGTGCCTTCTCGTTTGGCTCGACCATGATAGACGACTACATCCTGCCGACGACACTAGAGGACGTCTCCACCACCACTTCTTATGCCGCGGCGGCTACGCCCTCCTCGTCGTCACTGACCATGGACTACAGTGGGAGCGTTGGGTACCAGCCATGGCCGGAGGCTGACGAGAGTTTCTTTGCCGAGGCAGAGGCGGCCTTTGAGTCGTATTATTTCTCGTCCTCTGCATCTTCTTCGGCGAACATGACCGGTTGGTCCGGTGCCGCCGGTGGCCCGCACGACGGGAACAGCGGCGCAGGTGACTCTGGGCTGCTCTGGGACCTCGTCGTCGACAGCGCCTACTCCTAGATGGAGCGTAGTTAAATATTGAACCGATACGGTTCACAACACAAATAAACCGAATAGCATATTAGCATATATATCAAGGATTATAGATTCATTTAGCCTTACGTATATATGTCTCATCAGGATCAACGCTTGAATGAGGTTCATGTAAATGGAGAACCATTTAGCTAAAACCCGTTTTATGTTCATAGGATGATCAAGCAGATTGTTGTAGTGAAATTGGTTTGATTAATTTAAGTGATCGCTACTAGGGAAAAAGAAATCAAAATAGTACACTTTGAGAAAAAAAAAAGTTCCAAGTATAATGCCTCCGTCAAATAATTTCCTATGCAGTCCACTTTACGATAAAAAAAATTGTCTTTTTGCAGAACTACCATTTAGATTGCCATTTTTTTTAGTCAAATTAGTGAAAATGCCATTTAAATTGGAGCTTCAATGAGAGATGAAAAAAAAAAACAAGGTAAAAGCATCAAGTGAATTGGCTAAGGTGAAAGCGGCAATTCACTTGACTTTCTTATCTTAATTATTTTGTTTTTCATCTCTGATTGAAATCTTCAATCTAAATAAGTAGTTTAACAAAAAAGCTTCATTCTAAGAGAAGGTTTCCCGAATGAGCTATTTGGGAATTATTTTTACCGGGGTGTTCCATACATCATTTTTGTGCTGCTTTTGTTTTTTTAATCCTTGTTACTTTATACTACTCAAGATACCGTCACTGGCATGGTGTTAGTCTTTTTCAATTAGTGATTTCATGCTCGATCTTGTGGACTGTTCGATCAGCTGCTGAGCGATGGTAGTGACCTTTATTCGCTGCCACTCTGGCTCAGAGCTGCTCAGTGCTCATGGAAGCTGCATGGTCGATGGGGAGCGGTAGCCCTGTTTGCCCGGTTCAAATCTCAAGTAAGCGTGTACATGGAGGAGAAAAAAGCATGAAAAGATGACGAAGGTGTTGGAGAAGACGATCTAAAGCGACAGGACAACCGTTCGAAAAACATCAGCAGATGCTAAGTTTCCACAGCCTCAATTGCTCCTATCGTTGACTTCACTTCTCCTTTGTTATTACCATATTTTACACATTTGAGGATCACAAAATCTCCGTATACCCATTGCTAATTTCTAGTTAGTGGCCGCCAGTCTGTCCGGCGATAAAGTATGGGGACTCCATGTTGACTGTCTCACACGGATTATAAATCATTGCAACCATCAAAACCTAAAGTGCCATTCCGTCAAAATCTAAACATAACTGAAGTACTGGAGTTATATATTTACATAACAAGCTGAAATGTTATGGAATCTAGCTAATGGTTTCAAAACTAATAAATATAAATGAATACTCATTCTTACATGCTGCACAAGGAGGATGGGCCAAAAGTTTGATGATCGGTGATGTCCCTACGTGCATGGTGTGCCCATTATTCACGTGGAAGTTGAGCTAAGGACGTCTCTACAAGGAAGGTAGTTTAAAGGAAGAAGTGCAATGGCAATACTAAATGGCCATGAATTTTCACTTTAAAAGAAGGCAATTTTCTGAAGAACCACATTCCGGTTAGGCATGTCATTATCTGGTAAGCTATGAAGGGAGGAATTAACAAAGCGAGTGTGGCATTGATCAAAACATTTAGATGGTTGTGTTGAAAGACCGCAAAGATTACATTAGAAACTTAAATCACCAGAAAATAGTTGGTGCTTGAAGGCGGAATCCCCAACAGCAGTTCCCATTGACTTGGGATCATTGTATCATGGGTCAATGGATCAAATAATGTTTTAACAAATAAATTTTTTTGGTCGGCTTAAACTTCTGTTGATTTTTTTTTCATTTTTTTGAATTTTGAAAATACAAAACGTGTTAGCACTCAAATGAAGAGACTAACTAAAGTAAAAGACTATACATCAAAATGTATCTTCTAAAGCATAAAGAATGTAATGCAAAATGCCAGAAAACTCCTCAGCCAACAAAAATACTTGAATCTTCTCACTCAGACTACCAAGAAATCTGACTTCCAAGACAACAACTATATTTTTTTGAAAATAAACTGAGAAAACTACAACAATCACTCTAACCCATGAACATCCAGGATAGAGTAACCAATAACAACTGCAAACTTTTCAGACCCCAACAGAGCACATCCAAAAAATACAGAAACACCCCTTGAGCAAAATAATCTGAAGCAGAGCTCACACACCAAACAATCCAAAGCTTCAACCAAGGTTCAAAAAACTTAGAAATAGTAACTGATCTTCAATGAGTACAGATAAGTATAAGCCCCAAGCATAAGTCAATCGAAAAGAGTTCCATCCAAGCTACAAAATCCCAGATGTACCAACAAATCATCAACAAACCCATATGTATCAAGTACAACAGAACTTAATCAGATCTCCTTGCTTCTCACCCGGACTACCAAGAAATCAGACCTCCAAGACAGCAACCATATTTTCTGAAAATAAACTGAGAATCTGCAACAATCACTCTAACACATGAACCAGGGCCAATCCAGGAATCCAAGACAAAGTAACCAATAATAGCTACAAACAATTCAGACCCCAAAGGAGCACATCCAGAAAATACAAAAACACCCCTTGAGCACAATAATCTGAAATAGAGCTCACAAACCAAACAATCCAGAGCTTCAAGCAAGCTTCAAAATCCTAGATATATCAACTGATCTTCAATGAGTATAGATAAGTATGAGCCCCAAGCACAAGTCAATCGAAAAGAGTTCCATCCAAGCTACAAAATCCCAGATGTACCAGCAAAACATCAATGAATCCAGTTAAATAGAAAACCTGACAGAAAAAGATATTAACCCAAGAAAAGTACTGGTAAACCTCCAAAAATTGAAGCCAAATCACCAAAACACATCAAAATCCCTAAGGATTCATTTCCAAAGGATAGCAGTGTCCACATATCTATTATTATGAACTCTGTTATTCCTTTCCTGCCAGCAATAATATATAATCAAAGGGAAAATAATCCTTGCCGACAAGCTCTTCATTTCAATCAGATCTTCCAAAGATCTAGGTATCAAATCAATTTTGTTTTCAAACAAATCTTGTTGTCACAGAGATTTAGTAAACATACAATCAAACAAAATATGATGGGTATCCTCATACCCATTCATACAAAGAAAGCATATGGATGCTAACTGGAGACCTCTTCTCCTAGAGTAGTCAGATGTAGGGAGCTTGTTATGCTTGGCTTTCCAAAGATGAACGATAATGTTAAGTTGACATTTGCAAGACCAGATCCAATCAAAACAAGGATCCTCTACCCTTTTACTTCTGATACTCTCCCAGTTATCCCTAACGTTGATATCTTTTTTACCATTAACAGATAGGAAATCTTATTCATCTCTTCTCAACGTGAAGTGATCTAAAATACTAGATAACACATTAGCTCCTCTACAATTGGGAACTTTCCATCTTCCATCTGAAATGATAGCATTAAGAAAAGAAATAGAAGGTAATCCTAATCGGATAATCATCTCTATACCAATGATTTCCCCAAGAAAATTGGAATGACAACACCATGGAACTTGCCAAATTTTGAACACATCTCCCTTACCAATATTAAAGACACAATAGAAATAAGAATCTTCCTCATCCTTAAGATGCTATTGAAAATCCAAGAATAATTATAGGATTCCTCTAAAGACCAGAAAGTACTTTTCTTCAAATACTTCTCATTGACCCATTTCACCCAAGGAGAATCATTTTTGCTTGCAACATTCCATGCATTGAAAACTTGACAAGCTTTTGCAATATCCTTGCTTTTTCTGAGTCCAAGACCCCCCACTTTTTTTGGCTGAGTTAAAACATCCCACTTAACCAGATGCAAATTCTTTTTTGCTTTTAGAATGACCCCAGCGAAAATCTCTACAGATCTGATCAATTTCTTCAAGAGTATTACTAGGAATAGGAAAAGCAAAAACCCAATGGAGATACTATAACATACCGGATCTTGGACCCTACCCTAGAACTGTGACCTTTTGGGTTTGACCAAACAAGGTTGAGGTTAGAGTGAACCTAATAATCTAATGCATGAAAAATGTAATCTAATATGTCATATAATTTATTTGGTGATAATAAGATGATGAATAACTTAATTAGATGCATAATGATCTAATGGGCCTCTAATGGGCCATATGACATAACCCATATAAGAAAGCCTCAAAATAAAGAATAGACTTCAAATTCGTAATCTACACATTAAAATAAGTCTATGTGTCAATTTTCATTTAATTTGGACAATCTTGAAATAATATGGTTAGATAGGAGAGAGAAATTGCCTAAAAGGTGTAATTAATAAATAAATATAATTCATGACTCCAAAAGAGGAATATAATGTTAGATTCGTAATCTACATAATAAAATATGTCTTTGGGTGATTTTTTATCCAATTTGGAGAAAGTATGCTTAAAAGGTAATATCAGGAGAGAGAAAGTGTGTAGAACCTTCAAAATATTAAATAAATAAATAACTCCAATATGTAAAATTTATAGCAAATTCGTGTTCAAAACACTAAATATAACTTGTGGGTCAAGTTTCATCAAATTTAGATAATCCTAATGCCATTAATGAAGGAGGAAAGAGAAAATATGTTTTGATTTATTTAACATATTCAAAGTTTTAAAAAGGCAAAACTAAGTGCATAATCAGAATCTACATGCCTTTATTGGACTCTATGCAAAATTTGGCTTAATTTGGATACTGTTTGAGCCCTCAACTTAAGAGAGAGAAAAATAGGAAATAATGTGATCACACTTTGCTTTAATCAAAATTTTAGTCAGATTTCAATTGTCACGCTGTCACACTTTGTTTCTGATTTCGGCTTGATTTTGGGCCATTGGATTTCTTTTTAATGGCATCGGAGTCATCTCCTACCTTGGGTAGGAGTCTGACCCGCCGTATATAGTGCACACGAGTTTTCCGTGGACGGTTCTCCCTCCTCAGTCGTTCGTTCTTCATGATTTTTCGTTCTATGGTTTTGTGAGAAGACTTCAGACAAATTGATTCCTATTATGAACCCTAGTTTCTCGTTTTCATGAGTTGCCGGGTTTTTCCCGATTCCTTGTGTCCCAAGTGTTTCGGCCACACCTCTTCTCGCCTCACCTCCTCCCCGCATATATAAATAACCATACCGCAGCGATCCCCAAGTGATTTGCAATCATCCTCTTGCTTCAATTTCTTGTTTTTCTTTATTCTCCGCTATCGGTAGCTCTTCATTTTCCACAAACTTGCAGCTATCCTCCATGGACCACGATGACCCCCTCACCTCAATTGAAGCTTGCGATGAGTTCAGTAGGTTTCCCTCTCTCTCTTTCTTGTTCTTATTTTCCGGTTTGAGAGATCTCTGTGTATTCACCCAATCTCAGGCTTCACTTGTTGCTATACAGGTTGTAGCCATGGTGGGGTTCTGCAAAGGGGATGAATCCCCCACTTGGTTTCCTAGTTTTACCTCTCCGTGCTTGTTCTTTTCTTCATTTTCTTGATAAGGGCATTTTCGTCTTTTCAACTATTGGTTTCTTTGCTTTGGCGAGTCAACTAGGCCGCAGACCTGATGACATGGCCACCTCTGGTTGGGCCATGTCTACGGACCCGGGCCCATTCTCCTCTCTCTTCCTCGCAAGTCTTATTTCTCCTTATTTGGCATTTTGTGATTTTCTGATTGGTCAAACTTACAAAAATCATAACTAATTCTCTGGTTGTCTATAAGTTACAAATAAGTATTCGTTAGATTTAGAAAAATGCAAGCTTTCTATTAGTATTGGTTTTGTCACCTGAATCTAATGTTTTAAAGGGGTGATTTAATGGATCTAATTAAATAAGATGATAACTTGTATCATTCATAACTAAATATATAATAGTCAGAAAAATATAATAAAATATGTTTTGAACTCAGGAAAATATAACCTAAAATATGGCATTGTTTTTATAACCTAATTCACACATCAATAAAAAGGTCGTTTTTAGGGTTTTGAATAATTAATGGAAACATAACCCTAATTCCACATATATGCATAATAGGTTCTTTGGAAGCCTAGGCTTGGATCTAGTTGGTCTTTGGATTGTTTGAATCTGATGTTGAGGTATGTTGTATCCCCTGTTACTCAATGTTGAGCAATACACCTATCTTTTTATCCTCTTGAATTTGGCCTACACAAAATGTCTTATCTCTTGTTATCATGGTTCATGTGAACTATCTTACTTGCTATGTACTTGGATATTTTCTTGATATCTTATCTTGTGACTTGTTGCAAGTTGGTCTCTTATATTGATATGTGCCACTTTGAAGTGGATGTTATATGGTTTGTATTGTCCATTGTGTCATGGCAACCTTTGTTTCATCTTCTGACTAAACTATTTACTTCCCTCTATTTTTACATGCAATGTGATTCAGTAGCACTAGAGTAGTGTAAATTACTTTGGTTTTGGGGCAGTAATCCCCTATTGTTTATTAAGGAGGGTGACAGTATACCACTTCTCTATACCCGAGTGTGACAATAATCGATACTCAACTTTATATATTTGGGAGATTGGCGGTATTCCTTTTTCTATCAGGTTCAAGTTTGTGCTTGGCTGCCAATTGTGTTTATATTGTTCTAGGGCTATGTTTATCTCACATGCATGCATGATATTGATTGTGGGGTGTGTGCCTTACTTGTGCTTTGTTTCCCACCATGGTAGTGGATTTATTTATGGCACAATCCTTTTATATGTTATTTTATGGCAAGTATCCCTTTTATTATGATTCTTTTCTCTTGATACCCATTTGGGTGGTACTTATCTCTTTCATGGAAAGCCTTTTATTTTGATGTCCCTTAATCTTTATAAATTGCTCAATTTTCTTTTTAGTATGCACATACCAGCTTTTGCTGATGTCTCCTATTATTTCTCTTTTGCTGGGGTATGCTTCCAACCCTAGGTGGAGGACATGGATGGCATGGCATGTTGACCTGGACTTAGTTTGTGATGATGAAGCTTGGAGACAATCTTGAGGTGGTTTATATTTCCTTTACATGGATCCTTATGATGTAAGTTGTAACCCTTTGTTTTATAATTGAATATAGTCATGATTTTATTCCGCTGCTATACTTTGGTCTTTTGTTACCATTATATAAAGATTTGAAAATTTTACACCCACCCCATCATACCTTATGAGTGTGTTTGTACCGGAGGTTTTATTGTTCAAAATTTTAGTAAAGAGGTGTTTTCACTTCTTTACAGATACATAGATGATAGAATAGACTTTATGAGTTCAATCCTTCCATCTAGGGACAACAACTTTGATTTCCAACTCTCCATGCATTTTTTGATTCTGTCTACCAAGGCTGAACAATGTTTCTTTGATATTTTACCATAGAAGAGAGGAATACCCAGATACTTTAAATTTTCTAACGATACAATTCTAATGCCTAGGATATCTGACATTCTGTTGCCATCTGCATTTCTACTGACAATGATTGAGCTCTTCATAAGGTTTGTTTTCAGTCCAGAACAGGACCCAAAATTGTCAAAAATACTCTTCAGCGTAGAGGCACTACTATCATCTGCTTTAGTGAATAACATCAAGTCATCAAAAAAGATAAGATGTGAACAATTCATATTTTTTAGGCACTAATAGGACTTATATACATTCTTATCAGCAATGTGTTGTTTCATCATCTCAGTAAATCCCTGCATCACAATGTCAAATATATAGGGTGCAATAGGATCACCCTATCTAGTCCCATTCTCAGGAACAATGTTATTCGATGGTTCATCGTTCACAAGCACTTGATAAGAAATAGATCTAAAAATGGTCTCAATCTAATGAATCCAAGTAGACAGAAAACCCATATTAAACAAAATAGAATAGAGATAGCTCCAATTTACTGATTCATAAGATTTGGTGATATTAGCTTGAATGCACATATAAGAGCCTGAACCCTTCTTGAATTCACTTAAAATCTCATTAGAGACAAGGATAGAATCTCTAATACTTCTATTTTTAATAAAAGTGAACTGGTTATCATCAATAATAGAAGGAAGAATAGGTTGTAATTTGTTCGAAAAAATCTTCAAAATGATCTTATAGAAGTTGTTGCAAAGAGAGATCAGTCTCTAATTAGACAGACAAGATTTGCCTAAACCTTTGGGCTACAGGGTGATATATGTTTTCTTAACTTTTCCCAATAGACAACATTTTTCAAAGAATTCCAGAACAATACTTATCACATCCTCCCCAATGACCCTCCAAGCTCATTTTTAAAAATGTCCATTAAACCCATCTGGCCCAAGGGCCTTGTCATCATCCAAACTACTAACCAAATCTTCAATTTCCTTTCTAGTAACTTTAGTTATCAAACTATTTTTTTGAGCAATAGAGAGAATAGGGCCTTTCCATTCACCACGCCAAACACCCCTGTTGGTATTATTTTTACAAAATAGATCTCTATAGAATTTGTGAACCTCCTGGTCAACAACCCGAATGTCATTCACCATCAGAAAATTAATATTGTTTCTAACACATTGAGTTTTCAGAGAGGAATAGAAGAACTTCATATTCAAGTTACCACCTTTCAGCCATTGAACCCTCGATTTTTGCCTAATAAAAGATTCTTCAATCTCACTTGTCATCTTTGCTTCTAGCTTCAATTTCTTTGCAATAGATCGAGCATTAACATCTAAAGAATATAGATCAGTAGATTTCTGAGCCTCCATTGCTTTAAGTCGAGCAATATTAGCATTTTCCATAATATCACCCACAGACTTCTTGTTCCAGTTTTTGAGTTTAACCTTCAAATTCTACAACTTCCTATATAGCTTGTACATAGAAAAGCCTTCAATATCAATCTTCCACGCATCTTCCAAAATATTATAGAAATCATCCATATCTGTCCAAGAATTAACAAACCTAAAGGGAGAACTAATTCTTCTCAGATTACCAAGAGAAAGAAGAATTCTTCTGTGGTCACTTATAATGTTAGAAATTATTTTACCAGTATAGTGATCAAAATATGATAGAAAATACTCATTATACAAAATTTTATCAATCTTTGAAGTAATAAAACCATCACCCTCTTTGTGATTATCCCAAGTAAAAATAGGACCACTCAAATCCAACTCATATAAACCTGACTCAAGCATAAAATTGTTAAAATCCTCCATATATTTTCTAGTAGGGAGTTGTTTTCCAATCTTTTCATCTATCTTTCTAAAAGCATTAAAATTGCCTATAGTAGCCCACAGTTCAAACATACTAGAGTTAATCAGAGAAAGAAAACTCCACATATTTGTTCTATCAGAGTCATCATTGTGACCATAAATCGTTGAGATAAAGAAGGAAGTGTCTTCAATAGAAACTTTGAAATGAATGGCCTGATCACATTCATTAATCTTCTGGACATGGCAATCATCATCTTTTCATAAAACAATCACTCTACCAAGAACATGGGACTCGTGATTTTAGTATTTATTCATAAAACCATCAGTCTTCCTTACATGAAGCTTGGACTCATTAATAAGAAATATATTACTGTTGGACCTCCTTACCTCACCTTGAATGCACAGAGCCTTATTAGAGATACCTCTGATGTTCCAAGATGACACTCTCAGAGAAGGACTCATTTGGCAACTTGGGCTATTGTACTGACAGCCTCAGTGTTTTTATTGATACTTTCTAGTCCACCAAACTGCTTGGGCATACACAAAAATACTGAATTGACCACTCTGTGATATATCCCCATAGTAGGCTTCGATTAACATTCAGGTGGAAATATTTTGCGCTTACTTGCCCCAAGATCAAATAGAGCAGTACCATTGACGATACTACTTTCAAGAGAGACATTAGGGAAAATAGGGATAGGAGTAGAAGGTACTGAGCAGTTACTTTCAAGATCTGAAGACCTAGCAATAAGCTGATCCATTTGAACTACAGAAGAAGTGTCCTATACACTGCTATCTTGTACCAAGACCTCTTCTCTAATGGGAAGTTTTCTTTCCCAAACTTTTCTGAGCAGACTAAACAGATTGAGATGAGAAAGGACAATCATCATGACCGAACTAACCACAAATCAAACACTTATAAGGCAACCATTCACATTTTATTGAAATAAGATGATCAATTGATGTTGGAAAGACAACTTTAGATGACATAAGGACTATTCTCGCGAACTCAATGTTAAAGATATACTTAGTTTGCACATCCATCCTTAATGGCATTCCCAACATTGTCCCAATATGTTCAAACATCCAATAATCCCAAAGCTCAAAAGGAAGATTATGAATCTTGATCCACACGGGGACCTCTTTGAGTCTCACCTTCTTTAGGCTATCACCTATCTTCCATTGCCTCAATATCATCAATCTATCCCTCACATACCAGTCCCCTTTGATGGCTTTGTTTACATCTGACAATTTTGAGAATCTGATGATGAAGAAACCATTACCTCTGTCGAATACTTCAATGAGAACCTTCGGTTTCCAGATCTGCACTAGGTGTTCAACCAGAGTGTGAATAACTGGCCTTAAATCTAGAATGTAGTCAACCACACATTGATTCCATCTACAAGCATTCTCTTCTTCCTCCTCCTTCAGATACCAAAGTTTTCCGTCGACTACAAAAATTTCCTCCGGCTTTAAGACTAGAGGGTTCTCTTCATCGATTTTCTAAATAGCCGTCCAGTGTAATAGGTCTGAGTTAGATATAGGTGGGGCAGACAGTTTGGAATCAACTCTAACTGAAGGAACACTTGTTTCCCCAGAATGTGACTCGGGGGGCAGGCGACAGTGCTAGTTTGCATCCTCTGTTGTCTCCCTCATCGCCCTTGCATTCTGGGGCATGGTCATCCTTCAAATATTAACTATGAAGAAGTATTTTTTGATGAAAATTAATTGCATAGATAAAAGATTAGCATACAACCACATACTAATCCAAGAACATACAAAAGTTACATAAAATGTCATGTCAAAAGGCATCAACAACACCATGACTGCCAATGATAGCATGAAGCCTAAATAAGGAACGATGATGTCAAAGATAAAGTGACCAAATATTCAGACATAATAAAGGGGATGCATGATGTTTGTAAACTATACATATACAATGTAATTGTAGGTATCACATAATATAGGCCTATGAGGCTTGAGTGTCAGACTTGGGGAATTATTATCTAAAGATTGATATAATACGGGGGAGGCACCCCAACAATAGAGTGCCAATGATACCATGAACCCTAAACGAGGATCGATGATGTCAAAGATAAATGGATCCAATATTCAGACATAATATGGGGGAGGCACCCCGATAATAGGCCTCAAAAGTAAATAGATGAAAAATTAGAATCCATTTATTTCTTCTAGAATCCCCTCAATGATGTATACCCACAACTTGTTGTTGTTGGCAATGTTGTTATTTCAAATTTGTAATTCTTTACATGTATTAATGTTCAATTTTAGAGTGTGCAATGTGCATATATATAGATTTATGATTAATAGTCTGTCCATGGAACCATGGATATGTCTAGAACTTGGTATTGTTGGAAATGTAAGATGGAGTGTTTTTGCAATTTTAGATCAAGTAAATGTGGCGATCAATATTTTTCTAAAGTTGTGATGCCTACTGATGTTTAAGTTTCCACGAAGAATTTTTATTTTGGTAGTATTTTTCTAGGGAATGCACTTTCCAAATGTTTTTCCTTTCTAAGAAGAGTGTCACACTAATTTTATGTATCAGAAAAAGAGCATGTGTTTAAATGTTGATGATGCACTGGACTCTGTATATTTTTGGTGCACATATGATGTACCAATGGACCAAGTGGATCTTTTTCCCTATAGGTTTTTAGAGAAAATATTTTTTGATATGGTCAATGTCTTTGTGGATGTTTCTTGGGAGGGGAATACAAATGTTGTAGTAGGTGGTTAGTGGAGTGCATAATATCTTAGGAGAGTGAGTCTACCAGTAAGATTGAGGAAGTTGTCTTCCATGATAAAAGGTGATCATTGAGTCTATTGATGATGGAATTCCAAATGAATTTCCACAAGGGGTGAGGTGAAATAGGGAGTCAAAGGTAGGTGAATTGATAGTCAATTATTTTCAATTTAGAAGACATTGATAGCATTTAATATCCTCAGAGATGACATGTGTTCATATGATAGTAGATTTGTGAAGATTTAATTTAAACCCCAAATTTAAGAGAAGAATCCCACAATACATGTAGTGTTGATAACATTTGTATCAGTATGGAAATATGAAAAAGATGGTGTCATCAACATATTGAATGATGTGTTCCTTACAATCCTAAGGGTATGAGATGAGTACATAGTGAATTTGTGTTTGATCATTATGGTGTGGATAGATGTGAAAATGATGAAGAGATATGGAAAAATTGGATCTCCTTGCATGAGACCATCGAAACTCTAAATATAGTCAAAAGTTGTTCTGTTGATGATGGTGAAGAAGTGGATTGTGTTGATGCATGATTTAATATAGTGTTTGCCAGTTGTCTTGTCATCCCTATTCGAATTCACCTTATCTTTGTATTTAACATATTTTACGCATTTGATGATCGCCATATCTCCTTATACCCATTGCTAACTTCTTATTAGTGGCCACCAGTCTATCTACCGATAAATTATAGGGACTCCATTTTGACTGCCTCACAAAGATTATATATCAAATGCAACAATCAAACTTAAACGACCCATTCTATGAAAATATAAACCTAACCAAATTACAAGAGTTATATTTTTATAAAACAAGCTGAAATGCTATGAATTCTAGCTAATTGTGGTCGAATTTAATAGATATAAATGATAGTATACTTGTTACATGTTGCACATGGAGGAAGGGCCAAAAGTTTGTTGAAGTAATTCCATACATGAATGGTGTGTTATTGTTCATGTGGAAGTTGAGCTACAACATGTCATCTCTTCAATAATGGTAGTTTAAAGGAATAAGTGAAACAAAAATACAATATTTCCACGAATTTTCATTTAAAAAGTAAGGCTATTTTTGAAGAACCACATTCCAATAGCCATGTCATTATCTGGTAGTCTATGAAGGGAAAAAATAACAAGGCGAGTGTGGCATTGATAAAAAAATTTAGATGGTTGCATTAAAAGACTGCAAAGATTACAGTAGAAACTTAAATTACCAAAAAATGGTTTCTGCTCAACATCTAATTGACAATGGGTTACACATTCCTCTGATTACAAAGAAGTAGAAGGGAGACAGGCAACAAGATACGTGGTCAGTCCCTTTTGGATCATAGTACCATGGGATGATGGATCAAATAATGTTTCTTTAACAAAGTCTTAGTATGAATAAGTATTTGAAAGATGAAAATTAATTGCATAGATTAAAGATGAGCATACAATCACATACTAATAGAAAGCATGCAAAAAGTTACATAAAATGCCAGGTCAAAAGCATCAACAACAGCAGTAGTGCCAATGATACCATGAAGCCTAGAGCCAGGAATGATGATGTAGAAGATAAAGTGACCAAATATTCAGACATAATACGGGGGAGGCACCACAACAATAGGTCTTGAAAGTAAATAGATGCAAAATTAGAATCCTCAAATGTGTATGTCCTCTATTGATATTTCTTATCTCTAAAGTGAGAAGGTTAATTTAGTTTTCCTTACATTGATCTATGATGTCCAGTAGATCTGCAATGCGAAAAGAGGTGATATGAGTCTTGGTGAATTCTGATTGGTTAAAGGGTGTTGCATTTCTCATTGTTGAATTTTCTATAATTTCTTTTAGTTCAAATGGTGCATATTAAGGAGTACAATACTGGTTTTTGTTAGTATGTCACTAGATGTTTTGACTTGGCTATCAAAAAAAATATGTCACATGTCTGTAGGTGTTGTTGATAGGAAATTCTAATATAGAAGAAGTGGATTCTAAGTAGTGAGGTTGTAGAACAATTAATGGGATTAACAGAGAACAATTTCTCCCCCCTCTCCCACACATGTGATGAAGGCCGAATGCCCGGGAGGGTGGTAAAATAAGGTGGTAAATGAGATTTGAACCTGGGTCCCTTTGTTAAAGGACACCAGGCTTGACCACATGAGTGAGTACATGTTTAGATGCTTCCTCATGATTAGAGCTTTGAAGAGATATGGGTGGGATCTGGAAACCTATTATTTTCATATTGTGGTCATTGAGAATTTTGTCATTCCAAATGAGCCAGATAAGGAGTTTAATTTTGTGAGGACCCCTGATGTTCCAAATGTAGTTTGTATGGCATAGATGGCCACATTAAGTGAATAAAGGGCTTCCTTATTGGTGGAGTAAGTGGGTTCCCATTTCCTAGAGGTGTGGTTTCTAATGTTGGATTCTAGATGTCGATTGATGTCTAATGTGATTTATTGCAGGAAATGGATTGTGAGGGTTCTTTAAAGTAGTTTGTGACTACCTAAATTTTATAGTGCTTTATAGGTAGGAATGTTTGATATAGTATGGGGTGTGCATATATATGGCTTTATGTTTAATAGTTTGTCCATCACCCCATGGGTCTATTCAAAACCTAATGTTGTTGGAAATGTGAGGTGGAGTGCATATGTAATTTAGATCAAGTAAATGTCATGCTTAATATGTTTCCAAATAGGTAATGCCTAGTGATGTTTAATTTTCCACGAAGAATTTTTATTTTGGTAGTATTTTTTCCTAAGACATGTACTTTCCAAATGTTTTTCCTTTCTTAGTAGAGTGTCACACTAATTTTATGTATCAGACAAAGAGCATGTGTTTAAATATTGATGATTCCCTAGCCTCTGTATTATTTTTAGTGCAAATATGATGTACTAATGGACCAAGTAGGTCTTGTTCTTTGTTTGTTTCTAGAGAAAGTCTTTTTTTATATGGTCAATGGCTTTGTGGGTGTGTGTTGGGAGGGGAATATAGAAGGGGTAGTAGGTGGTTAGTGGATTGGGTGATTTGTTTAGGATAGAGAGCCTACCGACAAGATTGAGAAAGTTTGTCTTCCATTATAAAAAGCGATCATTGAGTCTAGTGATGATGAGATTCCAAATGAATTTTGAAAGGGGTGAGGTGAAAAATGAAGTCCAAGGTAGGTGAACAGAAAGTCATTTATATTGTAATTGAGAAGAGATTGATAGTATTTAATATCTTCAACATTGACATGTGTTCGTATTATTGTAGATTTGTGAAGATTTATTTTAAGCCCCAAAATGTAAGAAAATAGTCCCATTATACATATATTGTTGATAACATTCGACTCATCTGGCTCTATCAAGATGATGGTATCATCAACCTATTGAATGATGTGTTCCTTACAATCATAAGGGGATGAGACGAGTCCATGGTGAATTCCTATTTTGACCATTCTAGTGAGGATAGATGTGAAAAGGATGAAGAGATATGGAGAAAGTGGATCTCCTTTCCTGAGACCATAAAAAATCTGAATGTAGTGGAAAGTTGTTCCATTGATGATAATGGATAAGTGGATGGTACTTATGCATGCTTTATTTCAATGTATCTATCCTTCAGGAAAACTATATCCTTCCATACATTTATAAGACAATTGTAGTTGATATCGTCAAGTGTTTCTTCAAAGTCAAGTTGGATATCAAGAAGGGGGTATTCCTAATGTGACAAGTTTGGATGGTCTCATTGATAATAATGTATGCATATTGGTTGTTTCTATATTTAAAAAGACACACTCATGTCGACCAATGACATCATTTGAATGTGTTTTCATTCTAAAGCTAATTGAATTGGCAATGATTATGTAGGATGCTTTTATGAGGCTAATAGGATTATTTGATGAGTGCAATGTGGGTTTGGTTGAGGACATCTATTTGGGGACTAATTTTGTCATGGAGTTGTATGTACTAAAAATTATTGGTTAAGTCTAGTCTGAGGTAGTCCCATATGTGTTGGTAGAATTCAATACTAATGCCATTAGGATCAGATGATTTATAAGTCCAAACCCCGCCTATAAATAGAAGTACACTACCACCATGGAGAAGATCCACTTTGATGCCACTAGGCTACCATTTTCAATACATAGCATCTACTTCTAGACACCATTGACCCCCTTCATCGATCCCACTCTCTATAGTTACTCCAAGATCCAGACTTTAAAGGAAGCTAGACCAAGTATGCCATCCTGATTCACCATAATTCTCCACCTACTTTGTAGTAGCATATGCAATTTGCAAGGAAAGAGAGATTAACAACTCAATAGTTCACCTCCGAAAGACGTCAAGGAAATGCTCTTATTTCTTGGTCGACACATCATTTTGGATCTAAAAGAATCATTTCCCCACTCCACAACTATGATTTATCCTTCTTCCCTGACGATGACTTATTCTCTCTTATTCCCTATTGTACTTATATACACTACCATGAGCTAGTCGTCCCCTAGATAGGGTGCGGGGATAGCCCCACTACATGATTTTGTTCTCTATACTACATCTCTTTTGTATGATCATTTATATGTTTGGAATCAGTTATTTTTATGCTAATATTCTTTCCTGATTATCAAGTCAATATGTTAATTAGGTCACAGTATATAGAATTTTGAACCTCATATATAGAATATAGATTGATTCCTATTAAAATCTCGATGAGTATTTTGGATATGTGTTTCCTAAGGCGATTGATGCATGATCTCTAATTAACACGATGACATGCTTAGAGTGATATATGTCTAGGTCTTAATCCTAATGCCAAACGGGGATTTTCCTAGCCTCTGTATATATACTTCCATGCTTAATATGATATAGTGAGAGAGTCAATGATAGGTAGTGGTGGTGAAACTCATTCCATCCTTCTATTCCCATCATTTGATAATCAAACATTAATCAAAAATTATATTATTGTAATTAGTGCAATTAACAACCAACAACCTTTTGTGATAAATACTAGTTCTTGCTTGGTCTTCTTGATCAATTAACTCTTTAAAATGTTGTCCTTTGGATTCTATCTTGAACTATACTATGATAAGATTGTTCCATTTGTGGGTGGTGATTATTGTACATTGGTTAAGGTAAACTCTAGGGATTTCACCACTAGTGAATTTACATGTGCAGTATCACACACATCAATCACTCACATGGGTTGGTGATGAAAATTTACAACAACAAGAAAAACTATAGGAAACATCCTCACACCAAAAATCACATCTCCAACTCCAAAAGGGCTTCCCTGTGGTGAATCTAATGAAAACAAGGATAAAAGGGAAGAAAAGAGTGTTCTTTAACTATATGAGCAAATTTCCACAATAGAAAACCACAGATTTTGGCCAAAGGAGTAATAATAGGTAAATGACTGGAGTAAAAATATATTGGATATATGATCTTACATTTTTGGTGTGAGAGTCAAGGTTGGAAGGCTTGGATATACTAAGATTTTACTTGATCTTTAAAATGCATTGACATGCATCAACATGCAAGTAGTTGATCCAAGATATCACCCTCCAGTAGGGGTATACAAATTTGGATCTCCTCCTCCTATTTCCAGAAGGCCTCTTGATAGAAAAATGAGGATATAGGATCATGGGATGTTGGATATATGTAGATGAAATAGTTAAAAGACAAAACACAGTCCTAACTTGAAAGGATGTTACATGGATAAGTGGTCCAAGGAATAGAGGCACTTGGGTCCAAAGTTTCTAGGACCAACCTGTAAAAACTCATCCTAGACAAAGGGCTTGTTGAGTTTCAAGAGACCTAGATCTACCAAAGCCCATGACTGTATCTAAGCCTCCTCATGTATACACCCAAAAGATTAAGATCAAGTCTAGGAATTGAGAAAGGGAACCATATACACATTTGAGTTCCAAAAACAAGAAAATATTAATCAATTAGTTATGATTATGGATTAATAAATGTTCTTAGATACTATATACTTGGTTTATAATTTATTTTCTTAGTCATGGACATATTTTACATTAGTTTGCAAACATTCATGAAATTGCCAAATCAAGGCATTAAGGTGAAATTGCAGTCATGTGAGAGAGTTGCTCTATACTAGATTATTTTAAGGTTCAATCAGACATGACAATAAAGGGAAAAATTTTTGGATGCTTTTCACATAATTTGCAATTAGGTTCTCATCCTATGTTGAATTCACAAACTAGTTGACTAAATGTAAGGAAACTAGAGATTAGAAAAAACAAAGTGCAATTTGAATGAAATAAAAAAACCACTTACTTGATTAATCTAATACCTTAACAATGCACCTTATTATGGTAATAAAGCATGATTAGATAGATTAGGGTCAAGATAGGGTCATGGTATCATACTTTTGAGATCTATGGCTAGTATTTTATACCTTATATGTATAACGATTGTTCATCCATAGATAGATTCACTAATTTCTCTAGTAGGGAATGGTTTTTATTACTTTTCTCTAAACTCTTTTAGTCATAAACACATTTCCTCCATCATTGTATACACCTTTCAAATGGAACCAACATAATTTAGCCCCCCTTAGTCTAGATGAAAGTTATCTTATTGTTTTCTTATTCTTTTCATTATACTCATAATATTATTAAATTTTTTAGTTTCTTAAGAAACTAAACTTCAACCTTAAAGAAGAAATTAATGTATTTACATTACATCAATATACACAAATATTTTAAAACTATTTCAAAAAAACTTAAATCTCAGTTCTAATAAAATTATCCTCTCTTCTTAACACGTACTTGAGACACTACGCATGAGATAGTCAAATAAACAACTTAGGAAATTGTTTAAGAAACTGCTTAGGAAATCCCATACGACCACCCTGTGTATATTTGTAGAAAGGTAAAAATGAAATTCAATGAGTGTTAAAAGTACTTGTATTCATGTTAACATAAACAATTGTATATAAACATGATCAAATTTGGCTAAGTCTACAAATTTCACTAACCATAATAACCTAGTTAATATTTAGGGACAAAGTTCCTTCTGCCTTTATCTAACCCCCGAATCTATCATTGGAGCCTATTGAGGAAAACATTTCTTCTAGATAAGGACAATGATTGATGCATGATATTTGATTAAGAGTGGAACGAGAGCAATCCTTTAGAATATCAAATGAAAAGGGAAAAGGCTTTTTGGGAGGTAGGGTTGTATCATTCAAAGTTTAAAGGAGAAAGGAAAATGGTAGTGTGGGAGTCAAATAGATAAATTCATACTAGAATTAATGTTGAAGACACTAGATGCTCCTCAGGCTCCTCTCAACATCCCCATATTTGTTCCTCCTTTTCTTCTTCAAACCATTTAAAGTTCTCTAGAATAACTTTTCACAATAAGGAAAAACCATGAAAACTACTAAGAAAGTGGGTGGAAAGGTCAATGGAATTGATGTATAAGTGATAGATTAGATACATTGGTGTAATTCCTGGGCCCACTTCCTAAGACTATAGTAGAGTTTTAGGAATGACGAGTATCCCTACATATCACCACTAGCCTTAATTGTGCACTTTGTCCTTACTCACATGCAAGTCAAGATTAACTTCCTAACGGGTCACCCATCCTCATACCACTCCAAGCCGAGCATGATTAACTATGGATTTCCTCATGATGGGTCTCCCTCTAAAAGGAGGTTCACCTTGGTGATATGGGTAGTCCAATCATTCTTTTTAAGAACTTATTATTTGAGGCCTCAAATCTTGGGATGTTACAATCTCCTCCATTTACACTCTTAACGTCCCTATCAAGGCTCAACTATATGGTCTCATAATATTTCCCCATTTGAGTACAGACCCACAATGGACCATGGACACCCAGTTCTCAGTCAGGGAATACTAGCACAAGGGTGGCTACATCGCTATGAACAACCCTTTGTAACATGCTTGGACCGCATATCTCAAAATTGGCATGCCACATGCCCATGTGGGCCCCACCTACTAGAGGGATTTGTCCCTGATACCAATTGTAATGATTGGGTCCACTTTCTAAGTCTCTAACAAAGTTTTAGGAATGACAACTAGCCCCAAAGACCATCACTATACTTAACTACATGCTTTCTCCTCACTCATGTTCAAGTAGGGATCAACTACCCAACTGGTCACCCATCCAAGTATGACTCCAAGTTGATCATTCATCACTATTGAGTTCTTCGTGATGGGGTCCGTAAAAAGGAAGTGTTCCTTGGTGATATGGGTAGTCCAATCATTCCTTTTCAGAATATATTATTTGAATCCTCCAATCCTGGGATGTTACAATCGATGTCATGTATTGATACAAAATTATACAACAAAATGATGTCCTTCCTATGATCTCACAGTGGAGAACCCAAGACTTTATGGATATACATGATTTTTTGTGATTGTCTGATCACCATCAATATCACACTTAAGTTACAATGCAAACCCCTCCTTATCTTTTATATATATACCTTTGGCTCAGTTCTAATAGACTCATGGTGTCCAATAGTGGAGTCATCATCATTCTCAAAATATGCATGAAAATATGCTGATTTTGTTGGAGAGAAACATGAACCACTACTACAAAAACCACTTGTCTATAAAAAAACTCCAAAAACAAAAAAGTAACCTCAATAGATGTCAGGGCTAGATATAAAGTAGCATGTATCGATCAATTTGTAACACGTTGTAGTCTCCATTGATGATTAACACCATAAGAACTACTTAGGATATGTCAAAACCTAGGTTGATCTCCAACAACCATCGAGGTCACATTCAACCTGATTGTATCTTTTGTTATTATAACTTGGCAATATTGAATCAACATAGTCTAGGATCCTTCCATATATAGGTCACCACAGTAATTCGATGTGTCGATTTTAAATTAGTTTGAACACCTTTTGTCCTAAGACTCTTTTCTAAGTATTGATCAGTTCAAACATAAAAATAATGTTACAAATCATGGATTTCATCATTTCTACTACTTCTTTGGTGGTTATTCATACCAAATTACCTAACATTTTTCGGCAAAGTACATTGATTGATATCTACTATATAATCTATATTAATAGCATGTGCATGAAGTCATAAAAATATAATTTGAACAAAAAAAGTAGATTCGCTTCTAGAGTTCAAGGAAAACAAATTGAGAACAAACAAGATGGTCATAACAATGACCCAAAAATGCAAATAATAATTAAATGAACCATAAATAAAAAAAATGTGTGATTTCTAACCATAGTAAAACATGTCATGAAGGTACATAGACCCATAATTTCAGCAAATTGAGTCTGATTTGGACCTAGTTGCCATAATAATTATTGTAATATTCACCATGCCATTTTAAACCTCAAGTCGAATATACCTTAATATGATAAATAATGTTAGCTAATTGTGAAAATTTTATGTTACGTTTGTTCTTCTCTTCACTATCTTGAGGTATGACCATCATACCTTGTGTTCATTCTGAGTTACCATGTCTAATACTAGAAATGCAACTCCTATATGTTTGATCCAGATGCACATTTTAGATGCATCAATATATACTTTTGAGTGAACCAAATGTGGTCTCTCCCATTTATAATTCCTAACACATGTTGTCTTCATGTCATCATATCTATATGAGATGAGACTACCTACTTATTCTTTTTGATGCAATACAAATTAAGTAATCAAGGAACAAGATTGTCCAAGATGATATTTGCTAACCATTCCTTTAATATTTAACAAAAGTAATTTTCTAGTTTTTTACAACAACTAGTTTATATAGAATAAGCATATCACATGAGGGTTGCATAAGGAAATAATCAACATCTTTTTCTAATTACTAAAACATATGTAGCAGCAGAAGTAGACTAATTCTAGAGTTGAATTTATATATTGTACATAGTTACATAAATTTGTGTCATCCTTATTATCACATGCCTAGGACCATAAAAGTAGAGATTAACTATTATCTAGCTACTTCTCTATGTATACCTCTATAGATCAAGTGTTTTTTATAACTTGATTATGGATCTTCATGTTATTGAGTACTTGTAGCCCATAAAATAATTTAGTAGATTGTCATATTTTGTCTTAATGTGTAAAATTAACCATTTAGACATGAAGATCTACATATCATTTCTTAATTAAGCTACATGAAATAGTATGCAAACATTTTAGTTGAATGACGAATTAAACATTCAAATACTATAAATCATATAGTATTGTAGGTAACTTAAATAAATTGTAAGAATATATAACTAAACGCTATTACATAATCTATTATCCATTATACTATGCCCTATACTAACATGAAATGTACTAAGATATGTGAAAGCATTGCTACAAGTGACAATCTAACCATACATAATTAGAGCAAATTTTAAACTCTAAGTCTATTAAAGTGTCTTCCAAACTACAAGATGGAACACCACTTATATCCTTGATGACTATTTAACTGGTTGGATTCCTTGGACGACTACTCTTACCATGGTACTCTGGTGTAGAGACAAGGCACTCTACCTTAATCCTTTACATCACTTGTTCTACAATAGATAATTCAATGTGTAGTAACTAAAATGATAGTACTATCTATAACTAGTTACCACTAGAATATATAGATAATGTGGGTTATCAAGCTGTAACAAGGATATCACTGTTGATAGTCTTAATATCCTACACCTCACTGATAAACACTGGCTACATAATCCTGGACTCTACCGATCAATATGCATATGTATCTAACGTGGGTTTTACTGCACTAGAAAATCGACCTAGGGATGAAATCCCTAAGTTTTTACCAAAACCTTGTGCAATAATACCACCCGCAAGTGGACGGGTCTTATCACAATATAGTTAAGGATCGAATCCCAAAGGGACAACATTTTTAAGAACCTTACTAGTTGTATCTAGTTGAATCCAGACTAATATTTAAGAACAAAAAGTTGGTTTGGGTTTAGTGAAACTAATTGCAAGGAAAGTAAAAGAGAAACATTAAAACTGAGTTTAGATTAATGATGGGAATCACTGGGGTGGAGTCGGGTTTCACCACCTCTACACATGGAAACACATCCAAAACAAATCCAGGCAAGATACAACTATCCAAATGGAATATCAAATCAACCATTAGGAAATAGAGTTTGCGTAAGAATCTCCACGGGCTCAATGTCTCGTTACCCATGAGTCACACACTTACTACTCCGAAGATATCCCTTTGGAAGTTCTTGTCTGGGTATCAGCCATGTTAATCGATATTCAAATCCTAAGTATTGAAGTTATTGCAATAAAGGAATATAATAGATCATGTAAGGCAGGTGATCAATCCACAAAGTATGTATTAAACGATTAACAACTGAATGGAAAGTAATATACAAGCCATGAAATGTTATAAGATGAACATGTAAGCACCGGCAGTTGGGCTAGTCCCTACACCCCATCAAAATGGACTACTCACTCCTCATGATAGAAACAAAAAGAACAAGAGAGAGGTAAGATTCCTCCATGGTCATAGTGAAGAAGATGATTGTGGCTTGGTGGAGAGATGGTTTTCTACACAATGTCAGGGCAGATTTGGATGAGGAGGGGAAGAACATCAAGGCAGATGAGGATGATCTTCTCTCTCCTTCTTCCTTCTCTTCTCGTACTCTTGCTCCTAAGAGATGGAGTAAAGATGGAGGAGTAACAAGGATACCACAGAGGTAGTCTTTGGCAGAGGAGATCGTCTTCCTTGGATGCACACTAAGTGGTATCCTGTCGGCGTGGATGGACTGGAAGCGATTCCTCAAATGAAGGAGGGGGTTGTCTATTTATAGGTACATATTTAGGGAGCACCAAATTAGTTTCCATGGTGATGATACTCCTCGGCACGACCGTGCCGATGTGCACCTGACCATGTCAGGTGTTTACCACAGTCGAGGCTTTTGTTGCGATCAAGGTTCCTGCCGTTGTTGAGTTGGGGTGTCACGGTCGTGGGAAAGTTTTGTGGTTGAGGTGGCTGGGTCATGGTCACGGTCACAGTTGGGTGCTGATCATGGTACCTTGGCCTCTGCCTCGTCCCGATCATGTTGATGTGGGCCCAATAATGTTGAGTGTTGGTCGACACTACATCTTAGCCACGGTCGCGACATTGTTTTCTTGGCCGCGGTCGTGACATACTTCTTGGCCACAGTCGCGGCATCATGGAATAAACACACCCCCCGAGGGGATGTTGGTATTGGTATGGGTTGATGAGCCTACATCAATGAATCCTTTGACTGATGAGGATGCTTTGTGATGAAGGAACTTCCCATCGAAAATAGGGTCCAAATTATCAAAAGCTTCTTGGGATTGCTAGTCGCTTAGAGGGACTATCGTCTCCTATACTAGTGCACATAGTGTGATACTTAATTTTGCAATGGAGATGAATGGACGTGATCAAAACTCTAAATGATCATCTAAAACTGAGGAAAATAATATATGATCATATTCAGGGGGTATATGTGAGCTTTCAGTGCTAAACAGGGCCAAAAATGGCTACTAAAACTAAGATGAATATGCATTCATCAATATCTTGTCTCAATATAAACATTTATGATGATTTCTATGGTATTCATGGAATGTAGATTGACGTGTCATCACCAACACACAAAATTCATTAGAGAGAAAACTATCCCTAGAGTTTAATCATAAATTGCTAATCATTCCACTTGTAAAAAATGTATTGATGTAGTAGTCAAGGTATCGATCCTCAAAGATGGTGTGTCGAGAATTATTTTAAATCAGGAAAGTGATGAACAATGCTTAACCAAAGATGTGGAGAATGATTAATCTAAAACAAGAAAGTATATTGGTGAAATCAAAAGAGCTGAATTCAAATGTAGAATTGAAAGGAACAAAAGTAATTTGCATCAATTGAAACTAAGTTATCAACATAATGTAAAGTGAAGAGAGAAAAGAAAATAAGGAATCAACCGGTTAATATTAATTCAAATTTTATGAATCGTTGGAAGTCCAGGTTTCACCACCTCAAATTCCATAGTTAAATTATCTACTTTTAAAGTCCCCCCTTTTATGTATTTTCATATTAGGGCCATGGAGATTTGTCCTCTTTGAAATCAGATCCCATGGATTAAACTTTCCTTAAACCCGTGGTCATTGGTGTTTTTAGGGTCCTTGTTAAATCGTCGAATGTATTCCTAGAATGGTCCTCTTTGAGGAACACATGAGTCTTGTTTGAGGTGGTGGTCCATATGTCCAAGGTTATACCATCATGGATCATAACTGTTATGGAGCATGACTGATCAGATCACATCTGATGTTATTAAATAGATAGAACATATCTTGTATATCTTTAAAGGGGTTTATTGTTTGATAAGATAAGATATAGATATCAGGGGGATACTCCCCATGTCCCGACAAGGAGGGAACCACTCAAACATAATGAAAGTGGAATAGGGCTAGAGTATGAAAAATTGGATCCTTTGTCTTTGGAGCACCCCTCCTTTTATAGGGGTAAGGAGGGGAAGGAAATCCTTGAGATAAGGCTTGGTGGAAGCTGTTGCTGCCAGTCTTGAGGTCTGATTTGATCCACTCAGGGGTGTGAGTCACTCGACTGATGTTACTTCTTTTCTTTAGGGAGAAGTCTCTTGGTCAAATTTTGACCATTTTAATTTACTTTTTGAATGGGTTAGGGCAGTAGGTTGAGTGGTTGGAAGACATGAGTCCCTTAGCCAATGTCAAATATTTTCTCTAATCCATCCAACACACCTATGGAAGTGAGTCTTCTTAGAGTTTCAAATATCAATGAGTTGAACAACTAGAGGAAGCGGGTCACTCGACCAGCGTTATGGGAAGGGCATTTGTTGGATTTATATTGACCAATTGGGAGAAGGGAGGTTGAGATTTGGAAGTCTCCAAGTCTGGGCCTTTTTGGGCTTTGAATGGGCTGAAAATGACCTTTTATTCTCTAGGTGTCTATAAGAGAATGGACTGAACTTGGGCTTGGATCAAAGGAATGAAAAAGTGCATAAAACCTACAAACAAGACAAAATTAATGAGAATTCAATTAAAAGGAGATAAATCAAGGAAATTACAAATAAGTCAAAAAATTAAAGGAAAAGTTATAGAAAAGCATAACTAAATGACCTAAATAATGCAATAAAAGGTGATGAATTGTTGCTAGTTCCAACACAAAATCATAGACACCCGCCAAATTATACTAACATCTTATTCACCTTAGTCACATAACACTATATTGTTCTCACCACCTTTACAAGACCAAGCACCATGATTTCCTAGGACCACAAGAACACAAGTTTCTAACATTCTTCACTTTTGCTTCACAACTTGCTTTTGTTTCAAAACCCTACAAGGAATTAGATGTCACATCCTTTTCGTTATTAGTACTCCCTTATATTCTAATGAAAAGTTGCACAAGACCAGGGTTCAAGTCTTTGATGGGGTTTTGTAGATTCCTTTGGGCATAAAAGTGGAGTGAAAGGAGGTATGGAAGGAAGCAATCTCTCTTCTATTAGACTTGAGGCCTTTTATTTCTTTCTTGTACTTACATTGACTGTATTTTCGGTGTGCTCTTTGGCATATTTTCTTGATAATATGCCCCTATTGAATTTACAAAGGGGTATGGAAAAAATAATAGAGAGGGAAGAAGGGGGTGTGCCACTCTAAACTTGGGTTTGACACATTTTACATTCTTAACATTTCTTTTTTTAGAGGATGGCGATATAAGGTGGTGGTGGAAGAAGTGTAGAGGATACTTGTCTTGTATTTTTCTCATTTTTCATAATTTCAATGCCTAAGAAGTATTATAACATCAATTTAGACCATTCTAAAACAAGAAAAAATTCATAACTTCTCAAGTTAATTCAACAGTTCTCATAAAGACACATTTTGTTTTGATTCCTGTCTATCCTTTATAGGCTTGTCAACTTTTTTTAGAATAGTGCTAATTGAGGTAATAGATGACACATGCTTTTTTTAACAAAATGGTGTTATGATAAAATTGCAAGGGATTCACTTCAACTAAGAGGACACAAAGAACAAGTGTGTCAATATTGGCCCTAGATAAGGGCCACATCACATACAAAGGAAATTAAACAAAAGAAAAGTAATTAACTAGTGTAAGAAAACAAAAAAGAGATATATTCTAGAAAAGGAAGATAGAAGGGGGAGGGAACAGAACGTACCACCCACCTCCACCCCAAACTTAAAATTTTTCTCATCTCACATCTCAAGTATGAGAGGGAGGGAAGAAGACCACTGATTGGTGGGAGATAAGAGGAAGAAGCACTCTCATAATAGTCTTGCCCCAAATACTCAAAATTGGGGGTTAAGGTAAGCTTGATGGATCCATGTACTACTCATAGAAAGAGTGGGTGGGAGCAAAGTGGCCAATCTCTACATGACACTACTCTTGGGAGTGTTGCATGAGATAAAGGTGGTTCATCTGGTGGCCTTGTCATTTTTTCTCATGCTCCATGAGTTTCTAGGAAAGCATGATCTAGTCCAGTTCTTACTAGATCTCCTGATAACCATAAGGTCCCTCAGGACCTTCAACATCATCAGTGCACCTCCTGGAAATACATGATTGTGGAGGACGAGGAGGGCCAATCTCATTATCATTGGCCTCTAGGGAGACACTTTAGAGATGGATTGGAGGCTTGAGAAAAACCCCTCAATAATAGGATTCTCATGGAGGAACCTATATATATGAGCAGGAAGGTTCTACAACTTGTAGAAGAGTGTAAATGTTGTAAACTTGGCATGGTGGGTTAGATCCAACTGATGGTGGGTCCTTGAAATGAGGGTATAAGTACCCTCCTGAATGCCTTGGCGGATGATGTGGCTTGACCTAAGATAGATAAGGTCAATCAAACATTGTGTTTCCTTGTGTTGAACTATTGTGAAAGGAATATGGGTATAGCCCAAGAATTCGGCGATGGCCTTGCAAAGTGGCCTAGATTGAAAGATGAGTTGGTGGTTCTGTTGGCATGGATATGGATGTGCTGAAGGATATTGTTGCGCCAGTTGAAGGGAACATTAGAGAGGAGGCACCAAAAGGTATAAAGGCCTTTCAAAGTGATTGTACCTTGGGTACCATACCTACTAAAGATGGTGCACATGAGGACATTATGTAGGTAGAAGACCAACTGGTTATGAAAGTTAGAGGCCTTTGGCCTTGTTGGCAAAAAGGGGGTTGGCCAGTGAGATCTTCCCTTAACTTGTCAGGGTCATACCTGTAATGGAAAGTGATGTGGTAGCTCTCCATAGATCATGAGATCCAAGAGGGGTCTTCTCCATCTTGTAGGAGGGAGGTGATCACTCTAGCACTGATCTCCTCATTGATCTAAAAAATGCAGATAAACATGAAGGATTTCCCCAGTAATTTTGGAGACTCTGAAAGGTAGTCATGAGCTCTAATAGGTAGATGGGTCAAACTTGGTAGATGAAGGGGAGGATATGGATCTACTCCAGAAGAGAGTCTATAACAACATAGTTCCCTAAGGCCGTTAGAGTGGCCTACAAGCCCAATAGGAGGGGTGACTTTGTTTGTGATAGTACATGTATATGTATATGTTTGTTGTTCAATATGTCTATAATATAGCTCATGAACCACTTGGTGGTAGAGCACATGCATAATGATCACAAACCACTTGGTGGTAGATCATATGATGTTTGTATAATGATCACAAACCACTTGGTGGTAGATCATAAGGCCTAAAGACGTCAAAGCCACTTGGTGGAAGACGCACGAGATATATGATGGAAATGTGCTTAAAATATGTGTTCTCTTTTGCTAATGAATATCTTTGTGCAAGTATACACTTTTCTTATATTCTTCTGTTACTACCAAGTATTAGTTTTATCTTATTGCCAAGATATGATGAGACGTATATAAAAGACATGTAGGCGTACTCAGTACAATACTCTTGAATATTGTGCTGACGTGTACGGCATGTAATCTTTTGTTTAGGTTGTGGTTATGCTCTTGAAGTTCCAGGATAGTTGAGAGTTGTGTGGTGAGATGATGTACAGGTGGGCCTGTTGTCTTAAGATCCTATTGTTTAGTGGTAGTACATGTATATGTATAAGTTTTCTATTCAATATGTAATACCAAATGTTGTAACAATTCATGTTGTAATTATATGTTGAATGGTGAACATGTGTGTATGGTTTTATTATTGTTCATATACAAGTGCTACTGATTGTTTCCTTCTGACTCCCTTGATTTTCTTCTTCTTAGCCTAATGTGGGGTTTTAAATTGGGATTCACACTGAGGTGAGGGTTTCAATTTGGATGTCACACATCAGATTAAGTTTTAGAAAATCCAAGAACGTCACAGTCCTTCCTTCTCAAGTGACCATCATGCAACATATTTGTGTGTTCTTTGAGGATTTTGGCACTCTCATACATTGTCATGTAGAGTTCTTCTATCTCTTGAAGTTGGAGAGTGTGTTGTTCACCTGTAGTTGATAAATCGAAGTTGAACTTTTAAATGGCCTAGATAGCTTTGTGTTCCATTTCCATTGGTAAGTGGAAAGGCTACTCATATATGAGTCATAAGGGTTTAGTCCCTAAAGGTGTTTTTTTGTGGTGTGATATGCCCACAAGGCATCGTTAAGCTTCAAAGCCCAATCCTTCCTTGTGCGGTTCACGGTTTTCTCCAGAATAGACTTAATTTTATGATTGGAGACTTAGACTTGTCTGCTTGTCTGGGGATGGTAGAAAGAAGCAACTTTATGTCATACTCCATTTTTATGCAACATGGATGCTGAATTCTGTGGTATCAAGTGTAGTCTACTGCCAGATATGATGGTGTGAGGAACTCCAAAATGAGGGAAGATGGTGTCCTGAAAGAGTTTAATTATTGGTTAGCATCACAGGTCTTCATGGTAATAGTCTCCACCCATTTAGATACGTAGTATATGCTTACAAGGATATATTCAAATACACATGAGGAGGGGAAGGGCACCATATCATCTACTCCTCAGATGTCAAATATATCACATTCATGCCACAATTTCATTAGCATATGGTCTCTCTTTGAAATACCACCAAATCTTGACACTGATCACATGCAAGGATGAATTCACATGCATACTTAAACATGGCGGGCCACTAGAAACCACATTGAAGTACCTTTTTGAGCAGACATCTAAGAGATCATGTGCCCCCAGTGGGATAAGAATGATGGTGGGAAAGAATATAATGGCCTTCTTTTTTGAAAGATGTCGTCGAGACATAATTTAAAGAGGTAGGAGTCATCCTAGTAGAAATTCATCACATCATGGAAGAACTTTGTCTTTGCATGTCCCTTATATTCTAGATGAAGGATGTCAGATGCCAAATAATTCATGTAATCAACAAACTAAGGGAATTGTGATTCAAATTTTAGCAACTGGTCATTGGGTAAGGAATCCTTGATTGGGATGCCATCATCAGACTGACGACTAAGGCGATGAGATGATCTGTGACGACATTTTCAGACCCCTTTTTGTCTTAGATTTTGAGAACTCTTGAAGTAACAATACCCATCGAATAAATATAAGTTTGGTTTCCTTTTTGGACATCAAATGTCAGATGACTACATGATCAGTGTACACAATTACTTTGGACCCTACCAAGTATGAGAAAAATTTGTTGAACGCATAAACTCTCACAAAAATGTCTTTTTTGTAGTGGTGTAATTGTGTTGATCATCATTAAGGGTCCTTGAAGAATAATAGATGACATGATAATTCTTGTCAACCCTTTGGTCAAGGATGGCTCCAACTGCATAATTGTTGGTGTTACACATGACTTCAAAGGGAAGAGACTGATGTGGATCATAGATAATAGGGACAGTAGTAAGAGGTGACTTTTGGCTGATGAAACTTGTGAGGCAAGCTTGTTCAAATGTAAAAACCACATCTTTTTGAAGGAGGTTTGTGAGAGGTTTCACAAATTTCGAGAAATCATGAATGAAACGGAGGTAGAATTCATTGTGCCCCAAGAAGGCATGAATCTCTCGAACACATGTGGGAGGAGAGAATTATTGGTATGTATGCCCAAAGAGCAAATCATGTGATGATTGTAATGGCATGTCTTGTAAACAATTTGACTAATAATGAAGGAAATATTCCTCTATATGTTTTTTCAATTATGAAATAACGACATAGCATGATTGATGTCTAAAGAATGATGTTACTCGATGACATATGAATTTTGGTTGAGGACCTAAATAATGAGATCATATGTATGATAAAAGTACATACATTCTTGATTATGCCCATAGTCAGTTATTATTGTGGAAGCTTATATAAAGTAATAAACCATAATACTAGAATGTGTGTTAGTTGATGACAAAATCTCATTAGTCATGATATATGATATCAAACCAAACACATAGATACTTGTTATAGAATAGTATATCAGACAGACCCATCATGAGAGTGATGCATAAAACTATTGAATGGTAATAAGAATTAACTCTCATAGTGATAATGATGATTGTAGTTCTTAGACCTATTATAACTACACTCATCACATGTCATTCACTATACTTTGACATCATACAACGTGACCTTGAATAAGGGTTGACATAAAGGTGACACTCAGCTACAAAGTGACACATGAGGATTGATTATATGTGATGTTGATGGGATTTGTCTCTCCTACTGGAGTTGATATCCAAGCCACTTGATATGTGAGATTGAGAAACATATGTCCATACTCAAGTGAGTCAACATATGCTATGTGAGATCACATTCATCTCAGATAGTCTACTCTAGTTCAAGGAACTTGGATTGAATGTTGAAGAGGATGATGGTTCCATGCCTCGAGTTCAATCTGGATATCAAAGACAAAGGAACTATATGATCATGGTAACACTGATCACGGATTATAGGTTGAAGTTGTTCTCCAACTTTCCGATTACTTGGGTAGCAATGATGTGTTTCTAGATACTACTTGACGAATATATTTATACCCATCTTTGCATACATTTTTGTTCTTTTTTGGGTGTTGTTGTGTTTCTATTACTTAATTTTAGCCTTAGATTTACTTAAATAAAATTATCTTCCCTTTTCTAGACTTTAATGCATTTTATATACTTATTATGAAGAAATAGCCAAATATACACTTCATTGTTTAGAAGGACAATCAAGCCCTCAAGATGTCATACCTCAAGGGAAGGAAGGCCCAAAAATCTATCCAGTGTCCACCTTCCAATCGCCTAGTCAGGTGATCAGTATCACTAATCGCCCGACATGAACTGCTCCCTACCTGAAGTCTCTCTAATTCTTCTATATGGACGGTGTGCTCTTTGCATCCAACCTACCCTAGTTCTAGCCACATTGGTCTGTCTAGAGAACCTGATATGAGGTCTAGATTGAGTATCCCACACAAGTCTACTGGTGGATTGAGTATGGGCCATGCAATCAGCTGCCTTCGACCACAACTATCTAACATGAGTGTTTCGACAACAAGGAATGCATCTATAAGAGAAAGCCCTTGTCATCCATTCTAAGGGTCTCTAATAGGGAAGGCATACCTGTGTGCAAACCCTAGTTAGGAGAAAGGAGGTAGCGGCCAATATTGAGAGAATGGCTTTCCTGCACTAGGCGTCATGGCCCCCTCCATCATTCTTTTTATCTTTTTTATGTTTTCTTTCACCATGAGCGAGTAGATGTTTGTGGTGAGGCATGGGGACTAGCCCTAAAAGCCCATATTTAACTCTAGCATGTATCTAAACTCAAAAAGGCTATTGATAACTAAAGTATTGTTCTGCTAATCTCCTTGCCTTGCTATTTGATCACTTGTTTTGCACGTATGTTACAATCATGGTGCAGATTGTTGTAATCAGATTAGAACTTTGGAATGATCTTGTTATCCCCCTGAAGTATCAACTAGGGATAGTGAGGCGATTGGGTTATGATCTTCTATAGTGTTGAGACAAGTTGAACGTAGTTATGGAGTCTGATCAGACAAACAAGGAACTTAGGCACCGAGTCTGGTCAGTTCTGAGGGGTTTGATCCATGCAATTATTTATATCCCATGAGGGTGCAGTATCTAAGCCTCTATTTAGTAAACTGTTATTTAGACTTGATCTTTCTAGAATAATTACGTAGGATTTAGTGAGTGAAACTCCATGTCCTGGTCCTTTTTTTTGGGTGAATCAAACCATGTATTGCTATTTTTGTTTTTTGTGAGTATAAGTAAATGCACCATAGAGCCAATAAGATCTATGAGCTAAGAAAAGATCCACCAAGAGGAGAGCATAAAAATATAACACTGTACAATCAGATGAAAAAGAAAACTATACAACTCCAAGAGAAAGTAAACAAGCTGAATGCCACCAAACATAAGGCAAAATAGCATCAGATCAGCTGCAAGCAGACACAATCTTGTTCCAAAGAACATTGTTGTCAACAGAAAGATTCTTGTGAACCCAAGAATTCCTCTCAAACCATATGTAATGGATAGTAGAAAGGGAAAATAAGTGCTCTTTCCTAGACTTGAAATTAGCAAGGTCCTGCAAGGAGTTGGGAATGCAATTGGAATAATTCTCAGCCACAACCTTTTTCCAAATGGAAAAATTGTAATTTCAACAAAGAATAAGGTGTTGAGTATTTTCAACATTACATCTACACAAAAATCATAAAGAGGGTGTAGAGATCCCCCTACTTCTGGCATATTCAGTGGTGGGAAATATATCATGACAACACTTCCAAAAAGATATTTGGAATCTGTGAGGCACTTTGAAACTCTAGATCCATTTAAACAAAGGGTTAACAACACCTTATACTCTGATGTTCAACCAAATAAGGCCTTGATTGACAATAAGTTCATTACAAATAATATTTTATCCTCACTACCCGTAGATTTGTCAATCTTATCAAGGAACTCACATAGATGTTGATGTAATCTAGAGGAGGAACTCATTTAACAATTTCCATTAATAATAGAGTTGACTCTGCAAAAAATGATGAAGACTTATCTTATAACCTCCTTTCTCCCAATACAATCTTTAAGGAATAAACCATTAGGGATCCACTAATCAAGCCAAAGAAAGACATTATCTCTATTGCCAATCGTGTAATCAACTAGAAACCTAAAATCATCTAGGTGTCTCAGAATTTGAGTGAAATACCAAGAATGCTGAGTAGAAGGATCAACATTCCACAAGGAACTTTTAGATAAATACTTTTCATGAATCCACAAAGTATCCTTCTTAGAGACAATTGTCCAAATATTGAAAAGGATAGCATCTTTACAGACCTCTTTAACATTCCTAATCCCTAGAACTCCTTCATATGTTAACTTAGTAATTTTATCCCACTTGATGAGATGTAAGTTGCTCTTACCATCAGTTTGACCCCACAAGAAGTTCCTAATAGTTCTCTCAATCTCTTCAAAAATAGAACGATGATGGGGAAAGGTGGAAGACCAAAATATGTGAATGGAAGAGAGAGTGGAGTTGCATAACTCTAATTTTCCAGCAAGGGAAAGCTTCTTGGCTTTCCAACCACTGAACGTCTTTTTTATTCTATCAATGAGAAGATAACAATGAGCTTTAGACAATTTTCCAACAAAAAGAGGAGTACCTAGATACCTTGGAGGCATGAATCCTTGTCTGATCCCCAAATTATTAGTAAACATGTCAACATCAACACTAGTTCAAGCGAAGAAAGAGTTCTTCTCCTGACTAACTTTGAGACCAGTCAAACAAGCAAGTTTATCAAAAATATTTTTTAGGTTAGTAACACCAAACTCATCAACATGCATAACAACCATCAAATCATCAGCAAAATCCAAATGTGAAACACTCAAAGACTTGGAGGCAAAAAGAGGCTTAATTCCTTCTGACTCAACTTCTTCCTTCATGAGCTCTGTGAATGTTTGCATAACAATGCTGAACAACTAAGGGGATAATGGATCCCCCTTCCAGATCCCATTAGTCAGTTTGAAGGGTTTGGTATCTTCACCATTAAAAAGAATTTCATAAGAGATAGTATGAAAGATCTCTCTTAACTAGACCACCAAACTTTTAGGAAAGTTCATAAGTCCAAAATCTTGAAGAAAGAAGACCAGTTAACAACGTCATATGCTTCAGTAAGGTCAACCTTCACACAATTCCTCTCACTACTCCCTTTTCTATTAAAGTCATGGACCAACTGATTAGATAGTAAAATAGCATCCTGGATAATTCTACCTCTAATAAAAGCACATTGGTTGCTACTAATAAAATTAGGGAGAACATCCTATAGTCTGTTAGTGAGAACTTTAGAAATAATTTCATAAGTCACATTGCAGAGAGCAATGGGCCTCCAATTCTTAATAAGATGGGACTCATCACTTTTAGGAATAAGAGCAGTGAAAGTTCTGTTCACATCTTTAAGCAATCTACCAGATTTAAAGAACTCCAAGACAATGCAATACCATCCTATTTGATAATGTTACAACTAGATTTAAAAAACTTACCATTAAGACCATCAGGACTCAGTCACTTATCAACATTAAGCCCCCGAACAACATCCTAAATTTCCTTTCTCATGACAAATCTATGAAGAACATCCTCTTGTGCATTAGAAATGATAGGAAAATTAAGGTTCTCCAAAATAGAAATCTCCACAAAAGATTTGGTGTTAAAAAAAATAGAATAGAAGTCACGAACATAACTTCTAAATCTTCAGAATTATGATTAAGAACTCCTTCAATATCTAAGGCTTTAATGTGATTTCTATGTCTTCTAGTTTTTATAGTCGAATAGAAAAATTTGGTGTTGGAATCCTCCTTCTTAAGCCACTAAATTCTAGATTTTTTCCTTGCCAACAATTCTTCATTAAGTTTTCCCTCTCTAGCAAGCTTTCTGCTCTCACAAGCTTGGAATTGAAGATCAACATTAAAAGGATCTTTGTCAAGACTAGCTTGAAACATCACAACACCCCTTTCAAGAATAGAAGCCTCATCTAAAAATTTTCACGATTCCATTTAGAAAGATGCTTTCTTAAAACTTTGAACTTCAAATAAAGGACATACATAGGGTAGCCCTGAATGTCATACTTCCAAGAATCAATAACAACCTCCTCAAAATCATTCCTATTAGTCCAGGCATTTATAAAACTAAAGGGAGTAACAACTTTCCTCTTTTTACCAGTGTTCAACACCATGATCTTATGAAGAATAGAAATGTTAGGAATAAGAGTACCATGCATATCAGGGAAAGAATCCATGAACTCATTATTATAAAGGATCTTCTGGAGGGAGGTTCCTTGGTTGTTGTCCCATGAGAAGAAAGCTCCACTTAGGGACAATTCAAATAACCCATTGTTGATCATACAATTATTGAAGTCATCCATGGATCTTCTGGAGGGAGGTTCCTTGCCAACCTTTTCATTGTAGCTCCTGACAACATTAAAATAACCCAAGATGGTCCAGGGTTTAGAGATATTCTTATTGATATCTTCCAAGTCACACGACAAGGAAAATATATCTGAATCTGGATTGTGCCCGTACCCAACTGTAAGAATGAAGCTCCTATCATCAACATAAACTTTAGTGTGAACAAATTGACATGACTCTAAAATTTTATCAATAGTGAAAAAAATTACTATCCCACATCAGGAAAACTCTACAAAGAACATGACTTGCATGATGGGAAACCCATTCATATTGAGAAAAGTATTTTCTCAATAGTCTATCAATTTTACCTACTCAAACTTTAGTTTTGACAAGAATTAAAATGTGAGGTCTAAGCCTCATAACCTCCTCCTGAACTCTAGGAGCTTTAATATTAAGACATCTTACATTCTTGGAAAGGATAGTCAGATTGTCTTCAATCATTGGAAACATTTTGAACCAGTACTTCATTGGTTTGATTCTACTCATCTTTTCCTTCACCTCCAAGGCTTTCAAATTTGTTATGAAGAGTGGTGCTATTATCTTGAGCTTTTTCCCCCTTGTCTCTGGATTTCTATCTTCTATTACCTTTTGGAACCTTAAAGGTCTTCGAAATATTTTGCCCAACAAAATTCGGTGGAGTGGATAAGTCAACCACTTCCCCAACATGAGGTTGGCTAGGTTCAATGTGGTCTTGAGTAGAAGTATTAAATTTTTGGTCACTATCTTCAAAGGTTTCTTTAGAAAGTGAAACTCTTCATCTTCTATTTCAATTTCTTGATGATTCGTCTCTATTAGAATAGTAGTAGCTTCAATAGGCATTTCTACAATAATCTTCATAGTACTGTCGTCTACCAATGGAATAGTAGAAACTTCCTCAACAATCTACTTCTCAGAAAATTTAGGAACACAAACTTTCTGCCCCTTATTTTCATGAGGAGCATCATTACATCCAGCTTGCACACATTCATTATGCCCAAATAGATTACAAACTGAACACCTCAGAGGAGTCCACTCATACTTGAATAAAATAGTATGTTTCTCTCCTTTACTACACATCATCTTAAGAGAATTAGGAATGGTTGATGTTGCAAGTAGCAGAACTTGCATTCAGGCATATTCAAGTATGCAACACTCATGTATAAACATGTTTGTTCTCAAAGGAGTCCCTAGGTAGGAGACAATCCTGGAAAGCATCTTAGAATCACATAGCTCTAAAGGCAAATCATGAATCCTAATCCAAACTGGGAGATCTTCAAGTCTAAATCTCGATAAAACATCACCAGGCTTCCACTTCAGCTGCACCATCGATTTACCTCTTATGTACCACAATCCTCCTTCGTCAATAGTTTCTAGGTCAGAGCGATATGATAATTTAATTAAGAAGAAGCCTCACCCATGACTCATGATTTTTGTAGAACCTTTCAATGGCCAGGTCTGAGAAAAGTATTTCTTCGGAGTAGGAAAATGAACTTTGAAGTCAATGACGTAACTAGCAAGGCAATTCTTTCAATGTTCAACATTTAGATCTGCCTCCTCTTGCGAATAAACCAAAGTGTCCCCCCTCATCTCAATCTCCATTTTCTCCAAAGATGTGACATCCTCAGAAGGTTTTTTAATCAGTTTACTCCAGAAACTCGAAGCCAATGAGAGAGAGACACCTTCTATTGAACCAACATTGGAAGAAGAAGAGGCCTCTAGTGAACATTGCTTCTGATGTCCACCACCACTGCCATCATTCACAAAATCGCCATACACTTCTCTACTCTCATTAAGCATCGTTCAATTGCTGGTCCTTTTATTATCCTTTAATTACTTCCTTAATACTTTTTTCTTATCGGAAAAAATTTAGTTTAATCAATCAACAAACTTTTTTGGTGATAAATATCACTTCTAAACTTCTTTTTTCCTCTGAAGTCAGGAGGCTATCTATTCATCTCGCCCTCCTCTCGCAAGCAATTGTATAATTACTTCTAAACTTCTGAATATATATATCTACTTAAAAAGGTTGTCCTTTGCATTTGGTCCTTAAGTATACTGCAATAAGGCTTCCGTTTGCGTGGAGTGGGGAATTAGTGCACTCTCTCGATTAAACCTAAGAATATTTCTCTGACAGTTTTTATTGGTGCGACGCTTAGAGCCCCATCAAAAAATTGGTGCCATTGTCGGGGACAATGATAGTTATATATATTTTTTAAAGTTTAGGTGTAATTATGGTTTTCCTTTTCATGCTTGATATTGTTGAAGATCCTCTAGAATCTACTGACGAATAGTTTATTTTCTTTCAGGTACTCCTAGCGCATGCGAGATGCAGAAGTCTTGAATCTAGATTGTTATTCGATCCTAAAATCAAGAGAAATCTCAAAATACTTCGTAAGGAGAAAAGCATGGCAGACGTAACAACTACGGGGGCAGCTATTCAAGTGCAAAATGAAGTGGCTATCATGACTCTACAAGAACTACTCATCCTCGAGGCCAGGGTACAAATGGAAGTTGAATCAAAGATGATGTTTGAAGCTTCCCAAGCAACAAAATGTGCCAATAATTGAGGGATTTTTCTATCCCTAAAGGTGCCAATTTGATTCATCCAATCCATCCCAGGCTCTCCAAATAAGATCAGGGACTAGTGGGTTAGTTTTTTGCAAAATTCTGCATTCACTGGAAGGATCAGAGATGAGTTTTTTGAACACATCCTCAAATTCATCGACCTTTGCTTGATGATGAAGCCATCTGGCGCCACTGATGATGCCATGTGATTACAACTCTTCAAATATTCTCTCAGTGATAAAGCCATAGTGTGGCACAACGTCCTTCGAGGAGATCCATTACAACATAGTAAGCTCTAGAAAGCTAGTTTCAGGAGAGATTTTATCTACCCTCAATGAGATATTTGATTAGAGGTCAAATCACAAGATACAACCAGGCACATGAAGAATCCCTATATGAAGTGTGGGAGCATTTCAACAAACTCCTTCAAAAATACCCACATCATGGCATATGTGAAAACTAGATCATCAATTTTTTTCTATCGGGGTGTCAATGATGAGACAAAGAAGTTCCTTGACTCCTTCTCTAATGGTAATTTTATGTAGTAGAGTTTTGATAGCACACTAAGAATCGTCAACCTTGCTACTGAAAATCCGACTCATGGGGGAAGGCCCTTGGGTAAAGGAATTCTAAAAGTTGCTATGGTTGAAGACTGTTCAGAACTCAAGTCCATATCTAAATCACGAAACACTCTCTATCTTAAGTAGGGCAATTTTTATAAATCCTTTAATTCATAAGAGAGGATGAACTAGACATCTCAACTGAAAATAATTTTGCCATCCTATGAGTTCTGCCATACATTAGATCATAACACAATTCATTTATAGAAATTGTATGTTGCCTTCTACGAGCATAGCCTGAGCAACAATATATAGTCACCCAATCAAAGATGTTAATTCTATCCATACTATTCCAGGACAAGGTTACTACAATCTGAATCAGGCTCGTAACCACCTAACATTCCAATATGAGATTCCAGCCACACTTGAGCATATCACTCAGAAGACCTAACCACAATCCAATCAAGATAGAGCAATAATGAACTACAATCGATCATGCAATCAAGGAAATTACATATTCATTTCCCAAGTAGAAACTACCAACAATGGCAGTAGTATTAAAATCCTTATCAAAATCCACTGTTGCATGTAGAACCAGTGCCTACACAAGATCCAGTAAAGATGATCCAGTAGATGATGGTGACATATTAGACAATTAGCCAATGCCACAACCAATGAAAAAGCATTAGATGCATAGATCGCTCGACTGGTGGCTAGTCAACAGCTACCATCAACAACAATCATTGGACAGCCAAAAAATAATCCAAACATTTGGAATAGTGGAATACAGTGATGAAAAGGTCTGGGAACATGTACTTTGCACGCTCAAACCCTACTCCTTGTCAAGATGGAAGCACACTAGCTGGGGCCAAGAGTCATCTCAATGACCACTCATTGTTCATTCTAGTAGAATCCATGACACATGTCCCTACTGTGACAATGACTCCGCCAAATACTAGTATAAACTCACCCATCCTGATGCCAACATTAAAGCTATCCGAAGGACCATGTACATCACCATACGTAACCACATATAAAACCTTTTATATCTTATCTGTGTCATCTTATGAAGACCAAGTTGGATGACAAATTCATAAAATTTAAAAGATAATATGCAGAAGCTGCATGTTGACATCTCATTCCTCGATGCATTAGCTAAAATGTCAACCTAGTACAAATATAGGAAGAGTCTTCTATCCAAAAAATACATGACTGAGGAATGCGAGACTGTGAAGCTAGCACAGAAAGCCTTGGATATTGTCTAGAACCATATTCTACAAAAGTAAAAAGATCACAGTTCATTCGGGATAGATTGTTTCCTAGGAGATGACACTTGGCACAATGGCCTTAGTAATCTAGATGAGATGTATCAATTGTGACATACACGTTGTGCCAACGTCTAGGGCTTACCAGCCTTTTTCCAACATCCATGACTATTAAACTAGATGACGCCTCTATAACAAAGCCCCCAAGGATAATTGAAGACGTCCAAGTAAAACTTGGACAAGAGACTTATGTCCCATGTGATTTTGTGGTAATGCATAAAAAAGATGATAATCACTTCCCATTTTTGGGCAGACCATTCTTGGCCATAGTGAGAGATTTAGTAAATGTTGAAGTCAGTAACCTTGTCCTTTGACCTGAAAGAAGACTATCGAGTATAGATTTCTCAAAGACTTAAAGATGGTGCATAACTCAATGAAGTCTACAAGGTGAAAGGTAAATTGGGACCCAAACAATCGGATCACCAAAAAACTACTAAAGGTAGCAAGGATCATCATCAACAAAAGGAAAGTACCATATCAATCAATGACTCGGGACCTAAGGGTCCAGAAGCCATGGGTTTGTGAACCCTACTCACACACCCCAAGTGACCACTACAATATCATTAGTTAGGTCTGTGATGTTAAATTGGGATGCTTTCCAAGAGGCAAACCAAATTGATTTCTTTCTTTATTTTATCTTAGAAAAATTTCATTTAATTTCTTTCTTTTCTTTTTCCAAGTCCTTTGAAATAAAGGTTATAGCTTGGACAACTCAATACATTCAAATCAATTGACATCTGATGCAATACAATAAGATTATGTTGTGCTTGTGCAATCTGTAAAATGAATCATCCATCTAGTCAACCGATCGATAGCATAAGGATCTCACAATCTCATAAATTAATGGGCACACTGAAATCATGTCATGTGGGCCAATGAGGATGCAATATCCCATCTGGTTGATATTTTAATTGCATTTTCTTTATAATATATCCATCTTTATCTTTCATGAGAAGCTTTGTAACTTGGGAATTGCATCCTCTATTATTCTGATTCTTATTATTAATATACTTTGCCCCAATCTCTTGATGTGATTCAGATTTTTCACAACTCGGCATGTGATATGTATGACCCATGCTGCACTTCTAAAGCATGCAGATATGAATAATCGTCAGCTCTTCGAGTCACCTTGATGCCTCTCTTTTGTAGATATATAAGGGAACAAGACACATAACCTATAAATCATGCCTATCTTCACCACAACAAGATCAAGGATAGATAATTTCTTCCTTCTCCCTTGTGATGATGCATTGATGGCATCCTCATTTCAAAACCAAAACTGTAAAGTACAACATTCACATCCTACCCCATCTAAACTAGAAGAGACACCATGTCCATCTTCCCGAGAACTCCAATTATACTACCTACAAGACAAGTATAGCCCGTGGGAAGCATGCTTCGTGCACCTGGCACACCAACGTGGTCTAATACTACCCAATTTTGATACAATCATCAATTGGTTGTCTGATCAACAAGATATCTCCCTCGAGATAAGGGGTTGGTAGGAGGCAGGATGTGAAGAATGCTGTGCATGCCCAAGAACACCCTTGCCCACAACTAGTGGCTGATATGACGATTGGGAGAAGGCCTTCCCAATGGGAGGAGGATCCATGTCTAGGACTTCTCTTATGATTCTTACACAGATGAAAACCACCCCCTCCATCCCCACCACCCTCCATATCAAATCCTCCCCATGTCTGACTCAATTCTAGAAGGGGATGGGCAAAATTTTAAAGTTGGGGGTGGAGGGTGGGTGGTATGTTTCCTCCACCATCCCAACTCTAACCTTTCCCTTTCTCATCCTCAACCAACTCTTTTTTCTCTTTTATTTGCATCTGTTTTGTTTTCCCCACTTCTTCTGTTTACTTTAGTCTTTACAATTGTTTTGATTTGTCTGAGTTGTGGCCTTCATCTAGTTGGCTACTTTATTGTATGCAAAATGATAAATATACAAGTGGAAATATCCCTTTGTTTCTTGAGCTAACCCATTAAAAAGAAAATTCTTAGGATCATACATGTCTTCAATGGATTTGAGCCCCAAGGACAACAATTGAGCTTCCTTCCCCCTAGAAATGATGATAAGTAGAAAGAGTCTGAAAGGTCAAGCACCACACACCCGTGACATGACTTGCAAAAAAATTTGTTATCACTTCTCCACCTTGCATTAAATGTTATAACTGCTATCATATGATGATTTGATTCCAATGCAACAACAAAATAAAGAAGCACAAGTCAACCTTTTATTTCCAATTTTCTTCCACCATTTCATATCTCTTCTCCATCCACAAAAAAAGAAAAACATATCCATTGTATGCCAAACCCTATGTTTGGGGTGGAATCCCCCCTCAAGTAATATATTTCCTCTTCATTCTACTTCTACATACCTGGCATAAATAAATGAGGCCAATGAGCCCAAATAAAACATACAGTTAATGTAACTACAACCAATAAAGTCTTGAGTTGAATACAGGAGAGACGAGTAAAATAATTGTACCCGAATAAGGTCTCGAGTCAAATAGAGGAGAGACCAAGGAACATGTTTATGCAATGTCTTCTTCTCCCCATTATGTTCAACTTTTACACCGAGGGGACCTATTAATACTCTCTGCAAAAATAGGCAATCATCCATGGCTTGTTCTCTCTTCCATATTGTGCACACTCCAAAGTATTACTGAGATGAAATTAGTTCCTTGCAGGTTCTGAAGTCTTGCGAATGGAGAAATAAGACCCAATTGGAGCATATCCAAGTGTAACTACGTGATCTCAAAGGACTGCATCGCTTGATTGTGTTAGGTGGAAGGGGGCTACAAAGTATGCTCCATTGGGAGGAAGACTCGATCTTAGTATCAATTGTTTGTTCCCCTTTTAATTTTGCTTGTTAGGATAGGCAAATTTTTAAGTTTGAGGTATTTTGATGAGTATATTTGTATTCATCTTTGCATACAGTTTTATTTGCTTTTTAGGGGATGTTGTGTTTTTATTCCTTAGTTTTAGCCTTAGATTTACTTCAATGAAATTACCTTCCCTTTTTTAGACTTTAATGCACTTTATATACTTTTTATATAGAAACATCCAAATATACACTTCAATGCCTGGAAGGATGATCAAGCCCTCAAGATGTCATACCTCAAGGGATGGAAGCCCCCAGAAGCTATCTAGTGTCCACCTTCTAATCACTCAGTCAGGTGATCGACACCACCAGTCACCAGACTCGAGCCTCTCTATACCCGAAGTGTAACGACCCCGCCTCCCGGTAACCCCCAATTAAGGGAGATCGAAAGGTCAGAGCCGTTATCTAATAACCCAGATCAAAGGTTCTACAAATAATGAATAACAGTTAATAAACTTTACCAACTAAACTAAAAACTAGTATAAAATAAAACTTTGCATACCTTTTAAAAATTGGGATTTCTAAACTTCTATCCATGAAGATACTAATCTAGCTAATCCTCCTGTACAAGTTAATTCTCATTTAATACCACGTATGCCATATTACTATTTGTTCTTTTCATTGTACCTAAAACGCCGACAAACAAAACGTCAGTCAGTAAGTAGCTGGTATGTGGGGGAAACAATAAAGTGCAACTATGTTCACAACGTAATCATTCAATTAATCATTTAACAACCAAGATTACATTTTAAGCCATACTACTCAATCATTATCTATCCTCCAACTTTGTGTTGTTCCTGTAGTGGACTTGTATGCTACCTCTCGTTTAGGTAGATTCTTACCCCCATGGTCCTACCTTACAGGTAGCCAATACATAGGGTAATAGAGTCGCATGGCACTACCCAAAGGTAGCCCAATATCTAACTCAATGTGACTTGATGGACCTACCCCATTGGTAGCCATGTACTAAGTCATCCAATGACCTGATGGACCTACCCCATAGGTAGCCATGTACTAGGTCAACTATTAAGCCACATAGGGGACCAAGATCTGAGCTAGTAGGCACATATCTTAAGTGATAGTCATATCCACATTTAAGTTTGCATGAATTAAATTCATCCAACAATTTAATTCAAGTCATCGAGGAAAACTTCAGAAAACCTCGGTAAACTAACTCGAGATATTCATAAGCGTAACCACATACCTTTGATTGTAGATTTCGAGAAAGATTCAAATATGCAGGGAAACCCAATCAAGCAAGCAATGATGAATAGAAATCCTAAAATAAAAGTACAATTTTCCTTTTATTAATATTTATCCAATTTCATCACACTCTTTAGGATTTCAATTCCAATTTTAGGGTTCCCTTGGAAATTAGGATTTTTACCTCCTCTTTCAATATTATGATCCTTAATTTATCAAAACTACATAAAAACCCCTAATTTCTCATTGTAGCACTCTTAACAAGTTTAGGATCTTTATTAAGCATCTGATTTCCTTAATCCAAATAAATATGATTTTTCTCGCCTTTTATCCCAAATTAGGGTTTCCATATAGATTATCCCTCTTTTATGGATTACAACTCTAAATTAGGCAACCTTGCATTTAAAACAGATAAACAAACCACCTTTATCATTAACAAGGTTAATCTTATCAATTGACCTATTAATTCACCAAATTACACACTTTATATTCAATTAGGGTTTCTCATAAACTTTTAATACATTTTACTAGAAAATTAAGGTACTTTTTGCAAAACGGAGTAGTACCAGGTTCTCAATATATTTTTTTATCAGATTCCTTGTATTTTTCTACTCAACTTTCATGTATAAAGTTTTTCCATTAGACACTCCTAGTAATTTCTACGGATTTTGCAAAGAAAACCATTTTCTGGATTATTTGGTCAGAGAGTGAAATTACCAAAATTCCTCGATCGTCGGATCGATGCGCCGCTGATCTACCGAATGATCTGATGCTCCACGTCGATTGGCTCTACTAGCTCGGCGGCGCGTGCGTCCAACTTCGGTCGACCGTCGGATGCTCCTCGGTCCATGATGGTCCTTTGATCGAACGATCTACGTTGATCATTCCAACTCATGTGAGTAAGAAGGCGCGTCAGTTCAGGGACGTTGGATCCTGCGAGAGATCACCATGGTCCTTGATCCCACAGCTCTCATGTGTTGTCCTTCTCCCTTCTTCTGTCTTACAATGTGGCGGTGCCACGGTGGTTCCTCATCGGAGCAAGCCCAATATAGTGAGGGAGAGAGAGTTAGAACTCAGGGAGCAGTCGTTTGTGGTCGCGATGATGTGAGGGATCGAGGGGTCCCCTTTATATAGGCTATGGGGGGGTCCCTATTAGGGATCCCAATCCTCGTCGCAACCTGACTTCTAGACCAATTGGGCATTTTGTGAAGTTAGGATAAAACCCCAACAAACCAGGGTCAGGAAGCTTCCTTTCTTCCTACGAACTCAATGGGACTCTTCCCATGAGTGCACCTACAACAAGTTGATCAGAATCAAGGGGAGAAGTTTCCTCTATCACGGCTGAAGTCCTCATCCCATTGGGACTTGGACGATGGACAACGCTCGTTGGATATGAATCCAAGGGCCCCTGTTATCGGTGTTAGATCAAAAGGAAAGAAATTTCCTATTATTCCGAATTATATTCCAAATTGAATGATAACTTGGAAAAACCATAACTCCCAATTCGTAGTCCCTTTTTAATTCAAATTTTAAGGGAAGGTTCCTCTTGACATTATCTAACTATTTAACAAATTTGGGAAACAAATTGCAAAGGATGAGAAGTTTTCCTTCTCTCCCAAGTTATCCCTTTAATTACTCCAAATTAATTATTAATCCTTTTTCCTTTGTCATTATATTGTTATTTTGGGTCCCTTGGACCTCAAGAAATCCTAAAGGCACGAATTCCCATATTGGGGAATATTGGTTTGCCTTTATCTTCTTTTAAAAGTCTATTTCTCACATTCCCCTTTTATTTATCAAATCGTTTTCTTTTTAATTTCTCTTTTCTTTTCAATTGGGCTCAATGGCCAATAAAGCCCACTATCAAACAATCAAGGCCATTCACACGAAATCCATTTATTCAAAATTTATATCATTATTTGTTCAAATATCTTTAATATGAGAAATTACATTTCTCACCAAATAAACCCAAAAATTGGGGTTGTAACATCCTTCCCCTCTCATAGGAGTTTTGTCCTCAAAATTCTATCAAGCAAATAAACAATTCAGGATAAGACTTTTCCATGTCCATCATTGGCCCCTTTGTGGCTTTACCCTACCCATGGCGCTTACAAAGAACCTTTATCATCACATATTCTTTTCTCTGAGTTCTTTCACTCTGGCGTCTATAAATGCACAAGTGACTCAGGTCATTTCAGCCTCCCTTGGGGCTCACTAGGTTCATTGCTCAGCACATGGCCTGGGTACCTCACATAGTGCTCTAAATTGGACACTTAGAACTCATCACACATCACTTTATCCTGACGGGTAATGTCAACCATAACCTTCTCCACCAATCCATCTCAAATGGACCCACGTATCGGGGACTCAGCATCCTTAGTTGTAGCTCAGAGGGGTTGGATTTTTCATGTCACATATTCTCCCATAGTGAACTACATGTCAGTCTACTTTGCATCTGCTCATGACTCTCATCGTCTCTAGGCTCCTTTCAGCCATTGCATGATCAAAGCGACTTCATCTGCACACACTATGGTCCTTTTCTGACCTTTGCGAGGTCCATTCACCAACATCATATTAATGAAGTGGTGACCGACACAACCTTCCTTACAGAGCTTCCTTAAACCTGATACTGGATATGGTGGTTACCATAACGCCTTTCATAGGACAAGAACTGTCTCTAGATATCACCCTGAATGAGCACACATGCTCTCATCAGACCCTCTAGTCAGGATCATACTAACCATTAGTTAGAGGTGATAAGCGGTACTAACATCGAGTTCTTCATGTACCTACTTCCACCTCATGGAAGTGAACCTTTAGGTTATACTCAAGAAATTTTGAACTTGCATCATGGTGTAGTTGAGCCATCTCTCTCATGTGTAGTTCAACCAGATCTGTCCCTTGAAAGAACTCTTTATTTCTCATGTCATCTAGGTAAGGTGGTCTACCATAACCAATATTGCATCTTGATCTTTCTTGATCAAGGGGAGACCTACCACAACATCCATAGTGGTGAACTCCTATTCCCTCTCGGGGACTCTTTATACTTTTTATCCATGCACTGGGTTATTGGTGTTCGTCCTTCACCTTCGGCTTGCATGGCCACATGTCACATGCAACTTCATCTTAAGCATCCAAAGTACTACTGTCACTCACTATCTTCGTAGTACCACGGTGTAATCATGATTTCTGGTATTTCATGATTCCTCAAGATCGATTCCTTGGAAACCTTAAACCACTCTCATCGGGGTTTTATTACCTTCCTATCCAAAGAAGTCTATCCGATGTTCTACCATCATCCTTTCATTATATCAAGGACTAGACTGGCTAACTAAACAACCATTAACTTTTTCAACATATCTTGTTACATCTGAATGTTAACCAAACACAACTCTTAGGGTTAGCCTAACAACCTCTTCTAGCCAAACTAGGAAGCTATATCTCAATTAAAGCTTCATTACCACTTCACATCTTTAGGTATTAGGTAATGTTGATGACATACACCTTCATGTATTCCACTCATTATCTTATCTCAGCTCTAAATCTATCTTCATCGAGAAAACTCTAGGCTCATTCTCATGGTTCTCAAGCTTAACCTTGCATATCTTGCAAATTCCACCTAGCTCATGATGAAACATTCTCACCAGATGATTACCTTAATACTCTTATCATTTGTACCTATCCATGTATCATTCACTCCATAAGGGCACATCCTCATACCTCGTAGCAACGTTCCAACTCACATCATCTATTATCCTTGGTGTATGACATGCGTACTGTCCTATCTCTCACTCTCATAACAAGAGGAAATAAGCATTTGGCTGCAGTCCAAATATAGAGTTCTTCCTGTTCCAAGAGGAGAGATGGTATATCCCACCTTTCCGATACACCTTTCAATGCAAGTTGAAACGTGTCACATATGTCTCTACATCACAATCATCTCGATATCTAGGTTACTTCCATGGGAAAACTGGTCTCAAACCTACTTGGGTCCACACACAATCCTTTGTCATCTCCTCTAGGTCTATAGGGTGCTGACACTATTGGGTTCATCACTCTTCCCTCATGCATCTAGAGAGTGCCCTACTCATCTGCCCTTTGGGTCCCATGAGTTCATGAAGGTGATCAATCTCCTAACCCATGGCCCTCAGACAATGTTGGCTGTTACCTCCCGAACCTATGGTCATGTGCAACTAGGGAATTAGGAAACTCCTACTTTAATCAATCTTATCCATACCTGACCCTAGGATGGACTTAGGATTCCATTATAGTACATGTCCAACATAGAACCTTACCCAAGCCTTCATCATCTGTCTCTACATTCATGGGCTGACTTTCATCCTTTCATAGGGGTCATGGTGACCTGCCTACCTTGGTTAGGCCCCATACCGGTTACCTCCATGTTAACACATCCACATGCACTTAGAGATGGTTATCTATGGGTCTATAGGTTCATCCTCATACCATGTACTTTTCACTTAGCTTCTCAAGATCCTATGAACCTCTTTGGGTTAACTTAAACCAACAAAACTGGTATATACCCTACCAAAGGGTCCCTCTCCCAGGATGGGAGGAAAACTTCACCTAAAAAACAAAGGTCACAAATGTCCCTGGGTCTAGCATGCTTAACCCTAGAAAGCTATTCAAGGCACAAGTAGACCACCTACTAAACCATGTTAGGTCATACTTGTTCTCATCCTCCATATTGGATCAAAATCATACCTTCCCATGCCATCAACTTAGCTATGAGGGGTTCATCAAACATACCTTTAAACTTAAGGGGTTTCCCTTTTCCTCTATACATAAGAAGTACCATGCTCACATCTATAGAAACTCAACCCTCATCATGAGCATTAGGTACACCACTTCCCCTCTTAGACCTAAGAACCCTGGGTTCACTTTTTGATGACCAACTGTCTGCTCAACCTCTTAACCACAAACCAAACATGTTCAAGGCACAACATGCACTTCCTGTCATCCTTCTACCCAAGCAACACTTCAGAGTTGAGTCCTCCTCGAGGTAAACCAACAGGGTATAAGACCTCACTATTGGTTACTTAAACCTCCTCAGGGTCTAAGGCACTCTATGACTCATCTCAGCAGGTAACCACTTATACCAGAAGCATCATCCTCTCTCTAGGGTTTGGTTTCTCTAAATATAACCAAGATATCATTAGTCTCCAGGGTCAAGCATAGGGCAACCACTATCATCCACTTAGGTCGCATCATCCTCGACTCCCCACTATTCCTCATGTCTCAAAATCTAAGCTTCCAACATTCTTTCTTGTGTCCTGCTTTCTCTCTCTAGATCTAACTCCACATCCAACCTTATTACTATAGGTCCTCTCTCCATGAAGTTGGATCAAGCTCACAAGCATATCCCTACCTGGTTGAAGCCTATGCTCAACTCATGTTTGACTCAAGATTATCCTTAGCTCTTTATGCTTATCACATAAGCTATCCAACATACTCCCTTGACTATGGTTTTAACCTACTGTCAGCACTACTGACATACTCTGTGTGTAAGATATACCCTACTTTCCTAAGCCCATAGGGTTTCTATAGGTTCTCCTCTCTAACCTCATCCGCATGAAGGAGCTATCCTTCGCTCAAACCTGCACGACCCTTGCCAAGGTTGGGTTGCCAAAGGTACTCAGTCATCAACTTCTCCTGGCTCAAAGCATGTCTTCTCACACCTGATTTACCATGATATCTAGCTCTTCGTGTCTTCTCTCTCTCTCTCTCTAACCCTTTCTTAGGGTTAGGGTTAACATCATCCTCAGAGGACGTGCCAGGTCTCTACTATTAATGAAGCTCTTTACCTCCAAGACTAACTTTCTTTACTTATCCTCATGATAAGAAGGTCTAGCCTCAGGCCTCTCCTCAGGGAATGACAACCTATGTCATACGATCTAAGCATGTATCTATTCTTTAGTTTAGCTTATTCTATTAAGCTTATGTCCATGACATCTTATTTACATGCTTTTCATTAATTTAGTGGAGGATTCCTTAATCGTTATCAACCTTACCCATACCTCAAGAGGGTGAGGAAAAGAGAGAAAACCCTAATCCTTAAGGTCCTTAATAGCATTTGAGTTGAGAAGGGATGAACAAGATAAGAGAATCCTAAATGTATCTTATTTTAAATCATACCCTAAGACTTTGGCCAGGCAGTCACACGGATCCGGGAGTCCTCGTATTCCAACTAGCGGTTTGGAGGAAAATATTTCCAACCCCCAGTCATGATCCTTTTCTAGACACCTCTGTCTTTTAGATAATCCTCTAATAACTCCCTTGGGTTCTACAGAATTTGTAAAATTTAATAATTATTAAAGATTAAGTGAGGAACCTTGGCTCTGATACTAAATGTAACAACCCTGCCTCATGGTAACCCCCAATTAAGGGAGACCGAAAGGTCAGAGCCGTTATCCAATAACTCAAATAAAAGGTTTGACAAATAATCAATAACAATTAATAAACTTTACCAACTAAACTAAAAACTGGTATAAAATAAAACTTTGGATACCTTTTAAAAATTGGGATTTCTAAACTTCTATCCATGAAGATACTAATCTAGCTAATCCTCCTATGCACGTTAATTCTCATTTAATTCTCCGTATGCCATTTTACTGTTTGTTCTTTTCATTGTACCTAAAACGCCGACAAACAAAACGTCAGTCAGCAAGTAGCTGGTATGTGGGGGAAACAATAATGTGCAACTATGTTAACAACATAATCATTCAATTAATCATTTAACAACCAATATTATGTTTTAAGCCATACTACTCAATCCTTACCTATCCCCCAACTCTGTGTTGTTCCTGCAGTGGACTTATATGCTACCTCTCTTTTAGGTAGATTCTTACCCCCATGGTCCAACTTACAGGTAGCCAATACGTAGGGTAATAGAGTCACATGGCACTACCCAAAGGTAGCCCAATATCTAACTCAATGTGACTTGATGGACCTTCCCCATTGGTAGCCATGTACTAAGTCATCCAATGACCAGATGGGCCTACCCCATAGGTAACCATGTACTAGGTCAACTATTAAGCCACAAAGGGGACCACGATCTGAGCTAGTAGGCGCATATCTTAAGTGATAGTCATATCCACATTATAGTTTGCATGAATTAAATTCATCCAATAGTTTAATTCAAGTCATCGAGGAAAACTTCGGAAAACCTCAGTAAACTAACTCGAGATATTCATAAGCGTAACCACATACCTTTAATTGCAGATTTTGAGAAAGATTCAAATATGCAGGGAAACCCAATCAAGCAAGCAATGATGAATAGAAATCCTCAAATAAAAGTACAAGTTTCCTTTTATTAATATTTATCCAATTTTATGACACTCTTTAAGATTTCAATTCCAATTTTAGGGTTCCCTTGGAAATTAGGGTTTTGACCTCCTCTTTCAATATTATGGTCCGTAATTTATCAAAACTAAATAAAAACCCCTAATTTTTCATTGTAGCACTCTTAACAAGTTTAGGATATTTATTAAGCATCTAATTTCCTTAATCCAAATAAATATGATTTTTCTCTCCTTTTATCCTAAATTCGGGTTTCCATATAGATTATTCTTCTTTTATGGATTACAATTCTAAATTAGGCAACCTTGCATTCAAAATGGATAAACAAACCACCTTTATCATTAACATGGTTAATCTTATCAATTGACCTATTAATTCACCAAATTACACCCGTAATATTCAATTAGGGTTTCTCATCCACTTTTAATACATTTTACTAGCAAATTAAGGTACTTTTTGCAAAACGGAGAAGAACTAGGTTCTCAAAGTATTTTTATCAGATTCCTCATATATTTCTACACAACTTTCATGTATAAAGTTTTTCCATTAGACACTCCTAGTAATTTCTACAAATTTTGCAAAGAAAACATTTTCTGGATTATTTGGTCAGAGAGAGAAATTATCGAAATTCCTTGATCGTCGGATCGATGCGCCGCTGATCTACCGAACGATCTTACCCTCCACATCGATTGGCTCCACTAGCTCAGTGGCACACGCATCCAACTTCGATCAACCGTTGGATGCTCCTCGGTCCACGGTGGTCCTTTGATCGAACGATCCGCGTTGGTCATTCCCACTCACGTGACTAAGAAGGCGCGTCAGTTCAGGGATGTTGGATCCCGCAAGAGATCATCGTGGTCCTTGATCCCACGACTCTCATGCATCATCCCCCTCCCTTCTTCTATCTTACAATGTGGTGGCACCGTGGCGGTTCCTCGTCGGAGCAAGCCCAATATAGCAAGGGAGAGAGAGTTAGAACTCAAGGAGCAGTCGTTCGTGGTCGCGATGGTGTGAGGGATCGAGGGGTCCCCTTTATATAGGCTATGGGGGAGTCCCTTTTAGGGTTCCCAATCCTCTTCACAACCTGACTCCTAGCCCAATTGGACGTTTCACGAAGTTAGGATAAAACCCCAACAAACTAGGGTCAGGAAGCTTCCTTTCTTCCTCCCAAACTCAATGGGACTCTTCCCATGAGTGCACCTGCAACAGGTTGATCAGAATCAAGGGGAGAAGTTTCCCCTATCATAGATAAAGTCCTCGTCCCACTGGGACTTGGACGATGGACAGTTCCCATTGGATATGAATCCAAGGGCCCTTGTTACCGACGTTAGATCAAAACGAAAGAAATTTCCTATTATTCCGAATTATATTCCAAATTCAATGATAACTTGGAAAAACAATAACTCCCAATTCGTAGTCCCTTTTTAATTCAAATTTTAAGGGAAGGTTCCTCTTGACATTATCTAACTATTTAAGAAAATTGGGAAAAAATTTGTAAAGGATGAGAAGTCTTCCTTCTCTCCCAAGTTATCCCTTTAATTACTCCAAATTAATTATTAATCCTTTTTCCTTTGTCATTATCTTGTTATTTTGGGTCCCTTGGACCTCAAGAAATCCTAAAGGCATGAATTCCCATATTGGGGAATATTGGTTTCCCTTTATCTTCTTTTAAAAGTCTATTTCTCACATTCTCCTTTTATTTATCAAATCCTTTTCTTTTTAATTTCTCTTTTCTTTTCAATTTGGCTCAATGGCCAATAAAGCCCACTATCCAACAATCAAGGCCATTCACACAAAATCCATTTATTCAAAACAATTTATATCATTATTTGTTCAAATATCTTTAATATGAGAAATTACATTTCTCACCAAATGAACCCAAAAATTGGGGTTGTAACACGAAGTCTCTCCAATTCTTCAATATTGACGATCTATCCTCATCCATCCTACCCCCATTCAAGCCACGCTGGTCCGGCTAAAGAACTGGATATGAGGTCCAGATTGAGTAAACCATGTGAGTTTCCAGGCATGCACCTAGTATGGTCCATGCAATCAGCTACCTTCAAGCACAAGTATCTAACATTAGGGTTTCAACGATGAGAAATGAATCTATAAAAGTAAACAATTGTCATCAATTCTAAGGGTTTCTAATTGGTATAAAATGCCACTTTTGTGTAGTGGAAGCCTTAGTGAGGAGCAAGTAGGTGGCAAACAAAGTGGACAGACTAGTCTTCCTACACCAGGCATCATGGCTCCCTCCATCATTCTTTCTATATTATCATTGTTGTCTCTTTCCATGAGAGAGTAGATGTTTGTCCTTGGGCATGTGGACTAACCCAACAACCCATATTTTATTCTATCATGTATCTAATATCAACAATGATATTGCTAAATAAAGAATTTTTTTCTTATCTCCTTGCCATGTGAATTCATCACTTGATTTACAAGTGTGTTATAATTGTGGATGTGTAGGTTGTTGTAATTGCGATCAGTTGTTCAGAACTATCATATTATCTCCCTGAAGTGTCAGCAAGGGATAGTGAGGTGATTGGGTTACGATCTTCTAACATGCCAAGATTGTTCAGTCGTAATTAGGGAGTTCGATTGGATGAACTAGGAACTTGGGTACCGATTCTGGTCGGTACTAAGGGAGTTTGATCCATGCAATGATATGTATCTTGTGAGGGTGCAATAACTTGTCCTCTATTTAGTAAACTATTATTTAGAGTCGATCTTGCAAGAATAATTCGTAGACTTTGGCAAAAGAAATCCCATGCCATTGTCCTTTTATTATCCTTTAATTAGTTCATTAATCCGTGTTTCTTATCAACAATAATTTAGTTTAACCAATCAACCAACTTTATTGGTGATGAATATTACTCCTAGAAGTTATATATATATATATATATATATATATATTTATATATATATATATTGTCCTTTGGGTTAGATCCTTAATTATACTTGAATAAGGCTTCCATTTGTCTGGAGGTGGGGACTTAGTGCATAATTTTTGGTTAAACCTAACGGTATTTCCCTTAGGGTTTTTATTGGTGAGACAATTGGAGCCCTATCACTTCTCATTGCTTGTAATGTCATAAGTTAGTTATGGACATTCTCTGCCAATGTAATTTGGGACCTATAGGGTCACACACATATGATTCACTTAGATTACGAGATTAATCATGAATGAAGTTTGACTTGTTTGCTAAAGGGTTTAGGTAATCAATTAAATTACAGTTGGATGACTGTAATCTAAAACAATCAATTCACCTAGTGAACTGACCAGTTCCGTGATATGAACCGATCGGTTTAGGTTGTGAACTGACAATTGATTGATTAATGGGATTCAATCATGGATTGATGTTGACCTCATGTTGTGCGTTAATCAAATATGAAAAGCCAATGTGTTAAAAATAGGAAAGCTAGTGAACTGACTAGTTTAGGTGTTGAATCGACCGATTCACTTGTAAACTGACTAGTTCAACACTAAACCGATCTGTTCATCGTTTGTAGCTTCCAAAAAAAATCATCAAATATAGTCTCTTCGACTCCCAATTGAACTGAAAAACTTGACCCTTGCCATCCTATATAAAGGGAGGAAATTTAGGATTTTAGAGACACAACAATAAGCTCTAACAATTTTTGTTCTCTCTAGTTGTGGTAACCAAGAGAGCGTGAGCAAGTCTTACCCCAAAAGAGAGAGACAACAAGGGAGAGAAAGTCAGTGCTAGTAGGTTGAGGTTTTAAGTGATGAGTCGTTGGCCTTGGAGAACAATGAGGAGTTCTCGATGGTCAAGGTAGACTAAGATAGGGGCGAGGAGGTCATTTCCACCCGCTAGTAGGACCAAAACCATTGATGTCTGTTGTAGTTTTACCTCAACAGTTGTCCATGTGCAACTTGCAAAAGAAGCATACTACTGCAAGAGTTGTCATTGGACTTGCTCCAGGACCATGCATATCTCTTGCTTACCCTCCTTCCCAATCCATAGTTATTGACATATCCATTGGTCAATGACTAAATTTTTTGTTTCCGCTGCCACATTTGATGCCACATTTCCCTATAGTGCTATTAGAGCCACACTAATCTACTAAGTTTTGGGATTTAATCGATACGAGTGGATTTTGTTTCATCATTTTTTTATTTCATATGATGTGAATATTTAAAAATGATTAATGTGCATATCAAATTAGATACCACATACTATCCCAATAAATAAATATATATATGATATATATGTAACAAATATGTGTCACCTAAAAAATTGTTATGATTGTTCTTGATTGAATGGTTTTATTCCTATTTTATCAATTAATTTGTATGTTGATCCTCACTCTCTTTTCTATATGTAAAAGTATTAAATGCTTTCCTTCTTATGCTCCCCTCGAATGTAACTCGAGGTTTCTCTTTTTCAATTTTATAAGTTAAATATGAATAAGATTGTTTTTATTTCATGTTATTGCAAATGATCGCGTTCCACACCAAATGAACCAACCAGCTCAGATGATTAACCCGTTTGAGTAGAGGACCGAGGAGGCTAGATGATAGGAGGAACCGATCGTCTGGTTGCCCAAATGATTGATTGGAGGAGTCAAGACTTCATTTGAAACTGAGTCCAGACAACCATTTCAAGAGACCAACCAACCAACCAGGAGGCTAAGTGATAGTGTCAAGAGTTGAACTGATCAATCTAAACTGGTTCCAACATATATTTCTGATATACAGATTGTACATATCATGTGAACCTTATGAGGTAGAAATTCATTGTGGCTCCAAGGAATGATATTAGCGTGTCCATAGACATCACTCGTATTTATTATTTCATGTTTTTTTGTAGTTATAGCAGGTATATGATACACACTATAATTATGTGGTAGTTGGAAATGTATATTTATATATGTAAACATAAAATACCTCAATAAAATATCAAGTCTTACATGCTTTCCATTAGGAACACACATGAAAAGCTTCATAGACTAAGTGTAGGTTACGCCAAAGCATGGCACGTCATCTATCTTGTAGAAGTGTGATGGTAGATATGTAAATTTACCAATGCAGGGTACATATCCTATCGTGTTAGATTTTTGGTCATCCTTGACTAGGTGACATTAATGAGATTAAGTACCTAGAAGCATAAAGGCGGATTATGACAAGTAGTTGTGCACACCATCTATCCAAGAGTTGTATTCAGATGCAATTGGAAAAACTACCCACCTAAATAGTCAAGTTGTGGGTGATCAACCAAAGTTGACTCATGAATTGATGACATATGGATCTTGGCTCACTAGAAGATTGTACACTTCAATCTTGTGAATTGATAATGTGGGTTATCAATTTGAAAAAAATAGTGGGAGTGATGATAATTTGAAGGTCTAATTAATACATCCTTTTAATCAAATCAAATCTAAAAGGGTTTTGACATATTGCAAAATTCTTTTGTAGAAACAAATGGCAACCAACAAGACATTTTCTTTGCGATTGGTCCTTGAGAAGGACAAGTTGAATGTGAATAATTTCCATGACTGATTTAGGATGCTAAGAGTCATTCTCACACTAGAGAGAAAGCTCTATGTTCTAGAGACACTAGAGCTAGATGAATCTGCTCCCACTGCACCTAATGCTGACAAGGATGCTTACAAGAAGTACTCTAAAGATGCTACGGATGTCAAGTGCATGATGTTATGCTCAATGAACTATGACTTGCAGAGGCTACATGAGAATATGGATGTTATTGAGATGGTAACACATCGTAAGAACATGTACCAAGATCAAGAAAGACAAGAGACATATGATGTCTCTAAAGCATTGTATAAGTGTAACATGGTAGAAGGTAATCCACTAGGTCCCCATCTGCTCAAATTGATTGGGTATGTGGAGAACCTCACTAGACTGGAATTTCTCTTAGGTCAAGCGTTGGCCACATTTCTTATTTTGCATTCACTGCCAGAATCATACAACCAGTTAGTCATGAACTACAACATGTATAATTTTGACAAGCAAATGTCAAAATTGCTTGGCATGTTGAGAACCGTTGAGGCATATATGAATAAGGACAAACCCAAATCCGTGATGATGATCAACAAAGGAAAGAGAAAGTCCAAGGGAAAAGGCAAAGCTAAGAAGATTTCTATAGATGGATAGAAGACCAAGTCTTCTGCACTCAAAGCAAAGGGAGGGGTGATCAAAGGAGGCAATTGCCACCACTGTCACCAAGTTGGACATTGGAAAATGAATCTACCTCTTTACTTGGAGGAATTAAGGAAGAAGAAGGAGGGGATAGAGATCTCCACTTTAGGTACTTATGGTATTAAGATAAATATGTCTACTTTTTCATGTTGGGTACTAGATAACTGATGTGGATGTCACATATGCTCCAATATACAAGATATGAAAAGAAGTAACCCTTTAAGAAAGGGTGAGGTTGAACTATGCATTACAAATAGAGAAAGAGTTGCTTTCACAACAGTTGGAACTTACAATTTATCTCTGCCTAAAAGGTTTGTAATAGAGTTAAAGAACTTAAATTTTGTACCTTCTATCAATAGAAACATCATTTTTGTATCTTGTATGGACAAGAATAGATTCAAATTTCTTATAAAGAACGGAAGATGTTATATCAGTAAACACAAGATCTTTTATGGCAGTTCCCTGATGTCTTATGGTTTTTATTCCCTAGAAATAGAGACAAATGTTTATAATGTTAATGCCAAAATACTAAAACTCGATAACTCAAACAAAAGATATCTTTGGCATTGTCATCTAGGGTACATGAATGAGAAACACATCTCTAGACTCCATAAGGATGGATACCTAGACTATTTTGATTTTGAATCAATAGAGACATGTGAATCTTGTTTGTCAGGTAAGATGACCAAGTCTCCTTTCACAGGTCACAATGAGAGAGTGAGTGATTTATAGGGACTCGTACAGACTGATGTATGTGGACCATTTATAACAAATTCTAGAGGTGGTTACTAGTACTTCATTACCTTCAATGATGACTATAGTAGGTATGGATACATGTACTTGACGAAACACAAGTCAAAAACTTTTGAAAAGTTCAAGGATCTCAAGAATGAAGTACAAAACAAACTTGGTAATAGTATTAAGGAACTTCATTCTAACCGATGTGGAGAATACTTGAACTTGGAGTTTGAGGACCTTCAATGAAATAGTGGTATTGTATCACATTGGACTCAATTTGGAACACCGCATCATGTGGTGTATCTGAAAGAAGGAACCATACATTGGTAGATATTATATGGTGAATGATGAGTTCTACTAATCTTCTGATTTCCTTCTAGGGTTATGCACTAAAAACCACAGTGTTTGCGCTAGATTGTGTACCATCTAAATCAGTTAAAAGGACACTATATGAGATATGGACTCAGAAGTATCCCAGAATGTCTTTTAGTAGGATCTGAAGGTGTGAATCTTATGTCAACAAAATGTTACTTGAAAAGTGTGACAAACTTGTCACACAAAAGTGAGATTACACAAAACAGAACGTGGAACTAATATTAATCCACCAGGTTACCAGAACACATAGGAAATTAAAACCATTACCAAATATCCACCTCAAGTGGAAGGATATCACGTCAAGTTAACAAATCCACCTGTATATATATATATGTATAACACATGCCAAAATTTTATTACATAGCACTGTTCACTGACCAAAACCTATCACAAGAGGTAATCTATTCACACATATACATGTATATGTACAATAAAGGCCTATAGCCAAAACATCATCTCGATATACAATATCTACAAAACTTCCCCAAGGATCTGAGAGTGCATGGACGACACATAGGACTCTACTATAAAACACAAGCAACTTACCCAACCTTTGTTCAGCTACTTCTGCTCTAGCTTCTCAACCTCAACAACATGATATCTACCTCTTTGTGCTCGACCACCTAAAAGATGTGGAAAACCACAAGGTGAGACCAAATGTCCCAGTGAGAGAAATAACTCTCTGCCAATGTCTATTAAAGGCACACGTACTAAAGTAGGTACAAAACATATATTACAGGTTGAGCAGATTCAACTAAATGATATGTATTAAACAAATAACATGAATTAAGCAAACTAGGTAGTTACCACTGAGAAGTAGCATAATTATTACTTTAAGAAGGAATATGAAGAACATGTATAACAGTTGACTTCTCTGACTGCATTATAATTTAAGAAATTAGTATAAAGACAAGGAAAAGGGCTCAACCAATGTGACGTATTTGACCTTAAGCAAAATATACTACACAGCTGTGTTACATCTTTTTTTATGCCCAGAGGATTTGAGTCATACCACTAAATTCCAACCGACCACTGCTGAGTCAAAATTTGTACCATATATGGTCTATGGAAGAGTCGAAATCCATGACCTCCCCAACACCTATTAGTCAGTATAAGAGAAACACCGCAAAGACATATCAGTAAACTGCAAATAGCGACATATAGTCAAGCTGAAGGATAGGCTCATGCATGGCCATCCCTATAAAACATCAACCCCCCCTTTGTACATGTGACGACGCTAGAAGAACAGGCTCACCCATGGTCGTTCTTTAAAAAGAGGCATCAAATCCAGTCAAACTGCAGTCTATCCCATATCACAAGGACAACAACTCACGCATGGTTGTCTCACACAACCTACAATTGTGGACACAAGGAGATACTCAACTTGCACCCACACATATTAAAAAATATGTTCTTTGATTATCCCATAGGAAATTCATCGTTTCACCACCCAACAATAAAAGTGACACCAGAATGAATCTATGGCACATGGTACCTACATGATTAGGGTTTCACTTGATTAGTTAGGCCAATTGGGTGTCTTTTATCATCAATCAAGTTACAACATATAAACTCAAAACAAAATATACAAAGATAAGGGGATAGTTCAACTCCAGAAGATATAAAATGTATAAGGTGTGAATTTGTCACATCATCACATGGTACTTATAGCACTACCATTCACAAGGCCATTAACATTATCATATTGTATCGAAGGCCATCACCACGTTGCACTTATGTGGGATATAAATCCCTCATCACATCACTGGAGGATAAACCTCTCACTAGGATTTAAGCCTCTTCCAAGTCGTAATACCCATCACATCATTATGATCTTAACATGCCTCATCTAGGCTCGTAACCATCACCCTGTATCACATATGATCACCATAGCATTCACATAGCTCTGACATACATTCCACCTACACGGTTAGAATCACACAAGTAGGATAGAGAAAAAGTAATCACATACCATTCATCCAATGACATCAACAAGCATAGCATGCCATAGTATTATGGCTTGGGTTTCATATGTATAACTGATTAGAGTTTCTTAGCATTAATCAATCACCAAACCCTAGTCTCATCACCTCCCACTTTCTTAGAGCGTACTAGGATTAGAACATCATCATTAACTTGGTTAATCAACTATCTAAACAACATTAGGTATCAACCATCATCTACATATACATGTGTAACAACCTTACAAGGTCTCACATAGGTTGTGACCATGTACTCATGTGAGTGTATCAACCAACCTTGAAACATGTATCTTAACCACCACTAAGACAAGAGTCTTGACCATAACAAAGCATACATCTCAACCTTGAAAAATAGCACATGTCTCAATCATAACAAAAGCACTAGTGTATCGACCCTAGGTGTTACGACCATCAACCCATTAGGGTTTGGGTCACAACCACAACAACATATGATAGGTAGAAACCATTGAGGTAAAACAACATTAACATCACTTGCCATCTCCAAAATAGAAGGTACCTCATTCAAAATAGAGATTGACATCAAGGAAAAAACCATTATCAACAAGGTGGAAAACTCCATGCAAAAAGAACATCAAAACCTTGAAATTCAATCTCCAACATAATCCATAAAGAAATCAAACAAGGGTAAAGAAGACCAAGCTTAAACCTCAATAAAAACTAATCAAAAACCTCAAGAAAAACATGAGAGTCAGACCATACCATGATAATACAAACAAGGATCATGATGCATGTATCAAAATTGCCTCAACCATCAAATCACAAGTCAGATGTAAAAACATAGGGTTTAAGAAAGAGAGCAATCTACATGAGAATAATACAAAGTCTTCAACCTTCAATCAAGATAACTCTAGATAGAGCATTAGAATCACATTATAGAGATGAAAACAATTTCATACTAGGATAAATAAGGGTGCAAGTAATAGAAGAAGGTAGAGAGTTATATAACCCACCTTCGGTAGAGAACCAATCTTCTAAGATTATGAGCTCCAAGGAATAAGATGAAGCTCCAACCAAGGTCAATACTTCAACCACAAGGTCACCTCCAAAGATAAGAACACCATGGTAAAAAGATAGCTCAAGAAAAGAGGACAAAGAAAACCATAGTCTGAACCAAAGAAGAAGAAAGGGGAAAGAGAAGAAAGCTTCCTCTCACTCAGGTACCACCATGTCAAGCATAGTCTACGACCCTTGTGATAAGAAGTTTGTTCAAGGTGACCACCATGGTAGAACCATGGTCTCATGGCTGATAAGGAAGGAAGAACACCATAGGGTGCAAGGGTAAAATGAGATAAAGGGTTCAAATCTACTTACCAAGGAAGAAGGTCACCAAATATTACCACAAGAAGGATGATCAAGCTCAAGAACATCACATGCATCGGGCACCAAAGCACCAAGATGAACACCCCCTAGCTCCACCAAACTCCATGGTTGTATAAGCAAGGAAGGAGGAGGAAAGAGAGAAAAGGTATTACTTGCATGAAGAAGAGAGAGGTTATATACCTAAGGGATGAGACATGTAATGTAGGTGTGAGGTGTCAACAGAAGGGAGAACCAAAGGGACACTTGTCCACCAAGAAAACAACCGTCAAACCACTAATATCATGCATGCAACTGATGGTGATAAAACCTAGTTGGGGTTTTCAAAACATGGGTCACCACCACTCAAAATGTAAAAACAAACATCAAGGTACATTGTTTGAACCACTACAAAAAAGACCACACAAAACATGGTTGAAACACATCACTAGCAGACAACCATCTCGACTAGACCACATTTAGGGCACCATGGTCAAAACAACATCACCCAAAGAAGGTGTCCTAGTTGAAACACACTCAAGACACACAAACATGGTTGAGACATAGGTTTGTAACACTCAATTGAGCTCAACATGGTCAACACCATGCTCCACCAAGAAAAACCCTAGAAAACTCTATCATCACCACAAGATGCCACCTCATCAAAAAAGGTCCAAAAAATCTCCCCATAGCATCATTATTTTTATCATGATGATAAAGCACTAAGGGTACACTCAACATGTGAAAAATTACTAGATAACCCCTCAAGATGGGTAAATTGCTACTTGGTCCAAAACAAGGATATAAAGCTGAAACATCATCCAAATAGTACCAAACTAAAAACATAATCTTGTCACATGTTAACAAAGCATCTTAAAGGATTAGATTAAGGTCAAGCATCTCATTAAGCAAAGCAAGCATACTGAAGCACTAATCTAGGTCAAGGGGCCTTACAACCATAAAACCCTTACAAGGATTTTGCCCCCAAAATCCTATGCAAAAGGAGATGGGTACTTCCGACACATATCTTCCTAAAGCTCTGATGTGGCTTCCTCTATGCCACGATGATGCCACAAAACCTTCACCAACACTATATCCTTCTTGTTCAACTTCTTGATCCTCCTATCCTAGATCAACACATGTCCTTCCACATAGAATATGTCCTCTTCGAGCTCAACCTCCATGGGCTACAATGTCAACTATGCATCGGGGTGACACTTCCTCAACATAGACACATGGAAGATGTAACATGTGCAACTTAGGTGGCAACTCCAATTCATAGGCCACCTTTCCAACACGTGCCACCATAGGATAAGGTTCCATATACCTGGGAGCCAACTTACCCTTCTTCCCAAACCTCAAAACACCTTTCCAAGGAGAAACCTTGAGATACACTCTGTCTCCCACTTTAAACTCTAGTGGTCTATGCCAATTATCTTCGTACAACTTCTTCTAGTCTTGTGTTGCCCTTCAACTACTATTGAATCACTCTAATCTTTTCAGTCATCTATTGTACAAGCTCAGAACCAAAAAGCTGATATTCACCAGTCTCGTGTCAATACAATGGTGACCTACAACGTCTCCCATACAAGGCCTCATAAGGTGCCATATCAATGCTCTGCTAATAACTATTATTGTAGGAAAACTCTACCAACATGAGGTTCTCATCCCAACTTCCTAGAAACTACAAAACATAGGCTCTCAACAGATCTTCCAAGATCTAGTTTGTGTCGGCTTTGACTTCCCATCTGTCTCTGGGAGAAACAATGTACTGAAATTCAACTACGTACCCATAGCTGTAAGAAAGCGCTCACAAAAGTGACTGGTGAACTGAGGACCTCTGTCAGACATGATGGTATTTGGGATACCATGAAACCTCACTATCTCATCAACATATATATGTGCATCTTCTCTGTCGTATACATGGTCTTCACCGGTAAAGAGTGTGTTGTCTTTGTCAACCGGTCAATGATCATGCAAATGGAATCATGACCTTTGGCTGTCCTAGGGAGATCAACCACAAAGTCTATCGTAACATGATCCCATTTCCACTATGGTATAAGCAATGGTTGTAGAGTTCTTGTAGGCTTCTAATGCTCTTTTTTAACCTACTGACTCACAAGACACTTTCCCATGAACTCAATCATGTCACACTTCAAGCCAGGACACCAGTACAAATCTTTCATATTATGGTGCATCTTGGTTCTACCTGGATGCATAACATACATCAAAGAGTGAGCCTCTTCTAGAACCATCTTCCTCAGATGGTCAACTTCCAGAACCACTACTCTGCTATGGTAACATACTATCCCATCATCTACCTTGTGGAAGACAACACGCTTCTCGTTGCCAAACTCTACTTGAATACATTGTATCACTGTATCACTTTGTTGAGCATCTCAGATCTGCTGCCTCAATGTAGGCTTTACATGCAGCTATGCCAAAAGCCCTGCTAACATGGACACCTCCAACTTTACATTCATATGACGTAAGGAGACCAACATGTCTCTTTTATGGAACATCAAGGAACACAACATGTCTCTCTTGTGGAAAACCTTATAGGCCTCAATTTTATCCCAGATATTAGTGACAAAGATATTATACAATCACTACAACACCTTATACAGATTGTAAGTTGAAGTTGTTCTCCAACTTTCCATTCACCTAGGTAGCACTGATGTTTGACTAGGCACCACTCTTTACTTGTGATGTCATAAGCTAGTTATGTACATTCATTGCCAATGTGACATGGGACCCATAGGGTCAAACACATAGGAGCCCATCTAGAAGAGGAGTTTGATCTTGAATGACAATTGGATTGGCTACTGAAGTGTTTAGGTATTCAAATCACACAATATATTGACTGATTGGCTGAGTGGACTACCAAACGACCATCTCACTGAATGAGATGGCCATTTGGGCATGCCAAATGAGTGTATAAAGTGTTGAGATGGCCATTTGGGCTATTAGGGTAATCATAGTTAGAATTGGTTAAATCTTCCTTTGAACCGACTGGTTCAATGTGATTGAACCGACCAGCTCATCTCGACTCACCAGACGAGCGTCTGGGTGAGAGAGACATGCGTTTCTCTTATATGAGATGGCTTGGCTAGGCTGAATGAATATTTTTGATGTTTCTCAAATAGTTTTAATTGCACAAACTTGGAGTGCAAGTAAATTAATATGTAATATTAACTAGAATCGAAATTGCCAAATTTGTATCCAATTGGAAAACTATTAAACAAAAATTTGGCAGTACAAGACGACCATCTCACACATCAGAAGACTGTTTGTGTGTGCCAAGCAACTATTTGGTGTCTCTTAGGTTGTGAAAGTTCTAGTTCTTGATGTCCCTTCCACTTCCACACAATCTCATACAGATTGGGAACCATGACCCTGACCTCACCTATAAACGGAGGGGTACTGGGGTATTCTCAAGACACAACACAGACAACTGAGAATTAGTTCCTCTAACAACTGTTGTCCTCTTTGGCTATGGTAACCAAGAGAACCCAAGAAAGTCCTACCCGATAGGGAGGGATAGCCAACTAGAGAGAACAACTGGGAAGTTGTTGTTGCGGGAGAGCAGGTTGGTGACTAGTACACCATCAGGAGGGACAACTCCTTGCTATTCATTCTTGGTGAATGAAAGGAGTTCTAGTAGGTCCGTGTGTACTACTCTAGAGGTAAGAGTCCTTTAGCTGCTACTCAGAGAGAAAAGTCAACCTACAGTCCATGGCTGACCATCGAAGTCGCTTTAGAGGTTGTACATACAACTATTCGTGGTGAAGACTAGGAGCTACATAACCACCGTCCAAGAGCAACTAGTCATTAGTTGTAAAGAAGTAAGTTTTTTTGTTGGACTTGGTCCAGAACTAGGTATAACTCACTAAAACCATCCTTCCTATTTCATAGTAGTTGACGTGATCTTGTTTTTATGGAAATATATGTAGGTAATTTTTTTTGTTTCCACAGCTTTACTCTGTGTCCATATTTCCCAACAATGGTATTAGAGCCACAAAAATTTATTATGTTTTAGGATAATAGATATGATTGGAATTTTGGTTTCACCCTTATATATTTTTTTTAAATAGCTCAATATCATTAAAAGTAAGCCATACGGCATCTACAAGATAGACATCTCTCAACAAGTAACCAAGCAGCAACT